>CM034004.1:12510869-12678169 GCA_019603395.1 Cyrtorhinus lividipennis
TATGTCTCAAATGATGTGCACATAAGAGACTACCTGATTAAATGCAAAGAATCTTAAGAAGAGCTTGTATTTATTGATAATTGCTGTTGAAGAGGTGGAGTTACATTGAGCTGTTGTTTTGCAGACATATGCTTCTCTCGCATTACTCTGATCAAAGTGTTCATCAGTTGGACACTGTTGAAAGAAAAACTGCAATGTTATGACAATCTTATGGACAATAGTGCTTAGCTTGCCTAACATTTATCATAATCCCAGTTAAAAGGCAAAGAAAATATGCTCATTTTGCAGGAGCTGGTCATACTGTGCCAGTGCTGCTGTTGGCAGTGGCACTTTTGCAGAAGAAGGCATACAATGACAAAACGGTGACAGTAAGGTTAACAGGTTAAGGTCAACAAAATCTGCTTTATGTGTGATGTGTGATTTTGTGGATTGGCCTGAACACGTTCCCAGATTGCTATAGAAGACCTAACTATGCGATAAAATCAATTTTTGACAAACCTGGGAACCACCAACAGCAGCAAGCTGAGCCACAACTGTCTTACATTCCAAAAGTGTCAACACATGTTGAAACCAGTCCTCCTTCACTCCACCTCTAGATCCTTTATGATGTTTACTATTAACAAGTATGCGCAAACTTTGCAGTGATGGGACTACAAGCAAAGCATAAAGAAAGCAATAAGTCTAGGCCCCAATAAATCTGATCATGTACCACATTCCCATCAAAAGCTTGATCCTCCTTTTATCTTTATGCACTGGAACTTACTTCAATTGAGTCACAAAATATTGCAAAAATATTTTATAGTCACTTATTCTGCTTATGCTTCTCGCTCCTCCCAAGTTACCAATAAGTGGAAAGCCTCGTTTTATCAAACAAACTATTTTTGTATGTGGCTTTTCCAAGTTGTATTGTAGCCAATTATTTGTAAATAATTAGTAAATTTAATGGATTTTCTTCTTTTTTTGCGGAATGACTGGAATAAAGTTGTGTTGTAATTAATGTATTTTATCGCTTGGATGTAGAAACCTGAAATATATTATAAATTGTGTCTGTTTCTCACATCATATTTCATATTTTCAACTCATTCGTGCTCCACTTATATCATGTTTAACATTTGATAAAATTGTATCATGTTTCTCTTGTCAGTTCTAGTCGCATTGTTGAGTTGACAAGAAGAAATGCGTGGAGTGTAACATTTGTGTCTGCTGATTGAGGTTGCTATCATCAACTAGTGACGACAAAAATGTTGTTGTTGAACATAGTTGTAATGATCATTGACAAAGTTTGAGTTTGTCTGACAAGAGTAGGCAGAATAATGGAAATTTCTCCAAAAAATGATGTCCCCTTAGGATATGGTAACTTTTTTTTCCTTCAGGAGACCTTGAATTGCATGTTGGAAGGATTTCCTTGTCAAATCTTTTTCTGTTTCTAATTTGTCTTGACTGATTTGTGGTCAACACTGTCGTACTAATTCTAGGGACCTGTCAAGGCTAAATAAATAGAGAAACACAGTCAACAACTGAGAGATGCAGAAGCTTCTAAAGTTAATGAGACTATGTATTACTAGAGAGTTCCTAAGAAATGAGGCCAGATGTGCTGAGGCCATCGTTTTTGGCCTTATCGGCATCCCTTGTGAGTCACAATCTCCTGTTTGGCACACCATCCTTTGGGTTGACCTGAGAGAAAATGATACACATTTTCATTTTGCTGAATGCATGTCCCTACAGATGAAGTTAACGAATACACCTCTTAACAGAAACTGGCCGACAATATTATCATTCTGTCATCCAGATTCTGTAATAGGTTGTGTGGTTTCAGACCTACAATTTCTTAACTTTCTCAGGTCCAGTTATTCTTACCATACAATTGCTGGACTTCAAACATCAAGTAATAGGTACCTTCTAAATAATTGTATTAATCATTAGTTTAGCGTCAGGTTAAAGACAATCTGTTAAGTTCGCAGCTGCTCAGATAAGGCTGCCTTATGTTTGTGGCTGATAAAACCGAACTTGGTACACGCGCATGCGCAGTTGAGGTAAGGCCAGGAAGATAAGTTTGGCCTCATCTTAGGAACTCTCTACTTAGATACACATGGCTCAGTGATTTTTATCCCAAAGAATTCTGCCCAAATGAGAATATATTGCTAAGAATGAATTTAAAGAAGTTGATGATAACCATAACCTACACAACTGCACTCTGGTGGCCATAGCCAGATTCACAAATTTCTCATGCTTTGTCTACAAAATATACTTTGTTGCAAAAGATACAATAAGTTTCAAGATTCTTGTTTGAAACTATCATGAGTCAGTCACCTCCAACCATCCCTAGTACCTAGTTCCTCACCACTCATAACATAGCTGAAACGGTTTCTCATATTGTAACTGACTATTTGCTCATTTTCCCAGAGTTTTTAAAATAAGAACCTGTTTCTACAGCATTTTACTCACTGTTGATCTTGGTGTGATATAAGGATATCTCTTGTTACCTTCAAATAACATAAATTGACTTATTGATGCAAAATGTGTCTCTTATGCAGACTCCAATGAACGTTTTATTCCACAGAAAATTTGTTTGTTTTTGATGTTATCCTAATAATAGTAAAAACCAACCATAGCAATTTTATTTATTTTTTAGAAGATTTTATGTTACTACAAGAAAATGCTGTTTTTAAGAAGTAGCAATAAATTCCAGTTTGTCACATAAACATTTGAATTGATGCGCTGGCCTTTATCAACCAGTTTGCTCTTTTTCATGAGCTACTAAGCTGTTGAAGCTGATTTGACAGCTCAGTTATCAGCTCGGTTTTGTGAGGGGTAGCGACTGATATGTTATCACATCAAGGAGGGCTTCTGAGTGGGAGTGCAGACAGAGGTTTCCACCAATTATGCCAAGGCTTTTGATAGGTTCTCTCAAGATAGTCTAAATTGTTTAGAAATTTTACTTTTGACAACTATTGTTGTCAAAACTTTACTTTCATTCATAACATGACATAATAACCATTCCTTTGAACACTTTTTGCATCATTTTTGCTCTTCAAATCACATTGATGTCATCAAACGCGAATATTTTCATCGTTTTAACACGTTATTCCACAAAAGCTTCTTCCAAAGTAGATTTTTCTCTTTGACTAAAGTCTCAACGCTCACTTTCCCCTTTCTATTTGTACACCCTTGTACATAATACCCTCTTTTGAACGTAGAATTGTAGGTACTGAACTGATTTGATGAGATAAATCGTGTTGATTCATCATTTTGAAAATCGTGTAATTTCTTTCGTGTGAGAGATTGATGTGGGTGATGTCGCATATTATAGTGCAAATGTAAAATATTGTTATTGTTTGTTGGAAAATCTTGTAAAATTGTTAATAGTACCATTTTGGGCGGTAGTAATCATTTTGAAGGATAAGAATATCTAAACTGTTTTATCTTTGTTTTTCTTGTAATTTTATTTCGTTTAAATACAATGATAATGTTGTTAAGCTAAAAATTTGATTCTTTATTGTGTTCTTTCTCACTTTACGCTGTGGTTTGCTGATATTACCGGCCAATGTTGAAGGTATTTTCTGATGGCTTCGTTTTGGAAATTTCAAAATTGCAAATATTTCTTTAATCAACATCATCTACGATTTAAGACGTCGTAGGATAAATGGAAAACGCCAAAAGCTAGTCTCTTGGCCTCATTTAGCGTCAGAATTCTAGCAAGTTTTATCGCGCTAGGTACCCACGTAAAACTTAAGTTCCTCGAGAGTATTTTAATTAAGTATTTCCTCACTTTTTCTACGACTGGCCTTGCTCGATTTCGTCTCAAGACTGGCTGTTTACTTACGTATTAGTCAAACTCGGTTCTTATTCATTATATTTACTTTGACGCAAGCATTCATACGAAATAGGATGAGTACAAGGTCTTATTAAATAAATTTGAAAAACCGAGGTATCTACCGAGAGAGTCTATATCCACGAAAAGTAATGAAGACACATGTTAAATTGATTTTGATGGTAAAATCTAACATGAACTGAAGGTACATCAAGAAAATACATCTTAGATATTGAAAGAAGTGAAAATTGTCATCTAATCACGTTGAATCACGTTATAGTGATGGGGAACTTAAAATCCTATTGGTCCAGAGAAGTGAGAGGAATTGGGAGGGCAGATAGATGGTATTTAAGGCTAATGAAGTGAAAGGGAGCTCAAACAAAGGTGAGGGTAACATTGTGGAAGGGGAAAACCAAGCTATTGAAGGAATGAACCCAATGATAGTGAAATATGTTGAGGAATCATTCAGACTTTTACCAATCCTATCACTTTTGAGAATTCCAAATTGTTCCTGTACATCCAACGTAACTCCCTTACATAAAGCCTATTTGTTAGATCAAAACTAAAATTATGATTGGATTGGTGATTCCATTTTCAGAGTCAACGTGAGACCCTTCAAACCAACCTATTTGAACATTTGGCCCGTATTTCTGAATCATTTGAGCCTTCTCTTTCGGTGTACATACAGCGGAAATAGGTAAAACACACTAAATGTGGGGGCCGATACTAATGTTTTTGGCCAGTGTCTAACTGGTGGCTTTAGAGGAAAGGAACTTACTACTTACTTTCTTTTACATTACATATTATTATTCTATGAAAAAATTATAGGCATCGTTCAGTGGATGGCATATGTTTCTAACGTTAAAGAATGGATCTGTTGTGGTTGGTTATTCCTTGAATAATCAACATGTTTTCATGCTGCAAGGCAATCTCACCGATTCGGCCCAAAAATTAATAATAATTAATAAGCGAAATTCGTGTCAGGGACTAAATAAGATGGGACGGGTCCCAGAACGATTGACGTCCACCGGAAAAGGTTATGGGTCAAAATTGGTACCTTCCTACCTATTTTGAATGAGGGTTGTCTGGATTTTCGGGTACCTAGGCGTGTGGGGTGTCATTTTCCACTAAATTTTGGATGCTGAATCGATTGGAATGAGTCGCCTTGCGCTTAGTTCGAGGAATAACCGTCCCCTGTGAAGAAGAAAAGAAGTTTATTATAAACAAATCACAGGAACAATTTAAATATTTGTCATTTCAATAAACCATACGGCTTGGTGTAACCGTCAGCCGGAAGTACGGGTCTTAAATATAATGCGAGACATAATAGAAAAAAAAATAGAAAAATAAAAGCATTTGACACCAAAATCAACATCACTGTAGGGGTGAATTGAAATTTGAGAGGAATGGGACACGATTGGGAAGGGCGAAAAGAAACGAGATCCTGCAGCAGTCTAATTATGGATTTGGGTCAGCCTGAACTTCCAAGCCAGCTCACAGAATTTTGCGACCTTTGCACATTCACTGCCATCTAAGAGCCTCACGACGTCGTCCCTTGAGAGGTTATAGGAAGCAAAAGTCGTCAAGCGAAGTTCTTGAAGTCTCGGGCAGACGCAGAGGAAATGGTACAGGTCCTCGGGAACACTGAGACTGCACAAGGGGCACGATACATCCCCCGTGTCCACCGAGTAGGGCTTCCATTTCAGATCGACAAGTTCTCCGCGAACCTTGAACAGCCAGCACACTGTTCGAAAATCGAGTCCATGGTTTGTATTGAAGCTGGCACATTTGAACTGGCGGTTGAGCTCTCTGTACAGGGTGAAGTTCTCCGATACGAGGGCCCTGGCCCACCAACGCTCTTTCTTTTCCCGACGAAATCCCTCCAAAATCTGCGCTGTCTCGCTTCTGAGAGAGCTTTCTTTGAAGGAGTGCAGAGAGTTCGTCACATCATACTTCGAGGCCATGAGCCCGTATTCCTCTGCCCAGAAGATTCCCGCCCTTATCACCTCTCTGGCAACAATTCTTGGCAATCGATGTTCAGGCATAGCGGCAGTCTTGACCAGGTACTTTAAATGGGATTCGAGAGTGTATGCCGCAATGGAGTCCAGCTCGGTCTCAAGATGTATCAGGTAGTTAGGTGCGTAAGTGGGAAGACGGAAAAGCCTCCTCAGCCAGACCATCAGGACCCTCTCGACAGTTGCATACTCACGGAACCCCCAGCATGGCGACGCGTAGCACAGTATGGCTCGGACAATTGCTTGGAACACGCATAGCTTGGACTGCAGCGGTACGCAGGCACTGGCAAACAGGGGGTTCCATACGTAATTCATGGCAAATCTTGCCGCAGTGGACTTGGCCTTTAGATGTTGCGCAAAGGACAGCCTTGGAGTAAGAGTAACACCAAGGTACGTGTATCTGCTGACAATCTCCACATCCTCCGCTCCAAACTTCCACTTCTCAGTCCTCCTCCTGCGGCCACCGTTCTGAAATATTAGGATCTTTGACTTAGCAAGGTTCAGACTGAGGCCCCACCTCATGCAGTACCTCCTCAATCTATCTATGTTTGCCTGCAGGGATGATGGATTGGTATCCAGTATCACAAGGTCGTCGGCATACAGTAGAACCCGGACATCTGCCTCACCAACACGAATCCCAAACCCCAGCTCCCTCGTCAAATCGTCAATAAAAAGGGCAAATAGGATAGGGCTCAGTGGGCATCCCTGTTTTACCCCAGAACCGACTGCGAAGTGCTCCGAGATCCCGTCCTTAGTCCAAACAGCTGCCCTTACACCCTTGTCGTCTCCTTTGGCAGCAGACGAGTTTGGAAGGTTGTAAAGTGCAGGAGCAGACGGGGTGAGAGGACGCGTAGAGAGCTTCCTTCACTCCCTCCAGGAACCACTCCCAGGAATCGCTCCCACCGTGGGAAGGTTTGCGAAGGGCTTCCACCACTCCTTCTATAGGGAGTGTTGGTGCCTTGTGGAAAAGAGTTAGTTGAACATGAGTCGTCATAGCAGGATGTTGAAGCCCTAACACATGCACGCTAACAGGTACTGTTCGCTTTCATTTGTGATTGATCAATCCATGATTGGACTTTCTCATTGTTCTCAGGGGCTGTCCAACCCAGGCGCCCTGTCTACCATACTTAAATTGTATACGGGATAACATTCAGAGGGCTGGCCACCCAGGCACCCTCGGAGCTGGCCAACCAGGCGCTCCTTCGATCATGCATATATTTGGCATAGTACAACATTCAGAGGGCTGGCCACCCAGGCACCCTCGGAGCTGGCCAACCCAGGCACTCCTTCTACTATGCGCAGATATTGCATGGGATAACTCTCAGAGGGCTGACCACCCAGGCACCCTCGGAGCTGGCCAACCAGGCGCTCCTTCGATCATGCATATATTTGGCATAGTACAACATTCAGAGGGCTGGCCACCCAGGCACCCTCGGAGCTGGCCAACCCAGGCACTCCTACTATGCGCAGATATTGCATGGGATAACTCTCAGAGGGCTGACCACCCAGGCACCCTCGGAGCTGGCCAACCAGGCGCTCCTTCGATCATGCATATATTTGGCATAGTACAACATTCAGAGGGCTGGCCACCCAGGCACCCTCGGAGCTGGGCAACCCAGGCACTCCTTCTACTATGCGCAGATATTGCATGGGATAACTCTCAGAGGGCTGACCACCCAGGCACCCTCGGAGCTGGCCAACCAGGCGCTCCTTCGATCATGCATATATTCGGCATAGTACAACATTCAGAGGGCTGGCCACCCAGGCACCCTCGGAGCTGGCCAACCAGGCGCTCCTTCGATCATGCATATATTCGGCATAGTACAACATTCAGAGGGCTGGCCACCCAGGCACCCTCGGAGCTGGCCAACCAGGCGCTCCTTCTATAAATCATACATTTTACATAGAGTAACATTTCAAGGGCTGTCCAACCCAGGCACCCTCCAAATGTACCAGTAAATCACCCATTATCCATAACAGATATTGAATAGGGGTGAAAGCATATCAAAGGTGAGAGTTGGTCGCGATTATATGGGGATGGAGGAGATCGCGTGGGCCAGCAAGGCCTAAAGTCAATCAGTTGCTCAATCATGTATCAGTTTCGTGAATCTATCAAGAATCATTCATAAAACACTTAGTGTACACATAATATGTCAGGATATATTGATCTTGACAACATGGAGGCACCGGCGAGATTCAGCTCGTAATTTCCAGTTTTCTGCGTTGCTACCCTGTTGCTATCCGCCGCTATGGAATCCAGGCTTGTTTACTTTGACAGCTCACAGCTAGGGTTTGAGTGGGTATTTTTGGAAGGGCTGACTCGCACCCCTTGGTCTTGTGCACTAATGACCCATGGCTGAGGGCTCGAGCAGGTAGTTTTGGAAGGGCCGACTTGCTTCTATTCCTTACAAAGAATGAATAAATAGTCACAACTACTCAGTTCATGACCGCCTCCTCCTCCCCATGCGCGGTCTCACCTCTCATTAGCAGACACTTTAGGGTGGCTCTGAGTTTCCTTGTTACCCACTCACATTTTGCATGAAAATCACATTCAACCTTTTAAATTAACATATATGCTGGTGGATGTGGGGTTGATATGAAGGTTCTTCCACAATTTCATTTCCGCCAAGCATAACACTGCATACCATAGTCCTGAAAAGTATTCTTTCACCTTCCAATATTGCTGTTAGGTGCCACAGTCCTCTCTCTCGGCGTTGAACTCCACCCTTACGTTTGGTCATTCTTGTTGTTAGAGAAACATGAGCTTATTTGCACTGAAAAGTGCAGAGATTATCGCAAGGGGACTGGCAGAGGAGCTGACCATATGTCAGGACATAGTATCTCGTTTGAGGGCAGATAAGGAAAGTTGGTCTGAGGAAGACAAAATTGAAAGAAACCAGCTTGAATTAGGTATCAAACAGATGGAAGAGCAAATTAATAACATTTCACAGCTTGATCAGTCAGAGGAAGTTGCTCAGAAAGCTGAAAAGTATTTCACCCTTAAATGGACCGCCCAAAGGCTACTGATCGAGTTTGATGTAAGGATGAGCCCGAGGACAGATGCTCCTTCACACACTTGTTCTCATGGTGAAGAAAGCTCATCATTGGTATCAAACCCGATATTTACGCGCTTGCCTGAATGTGAATTTCAGAAATTTAGTGGAGATATTCTTACCTGGAATGAATTTTGGGAACAATTTTCTGTCAACATACATGAACGAAAAAACATGAATGATTCCATCAAACTTACATATCTTAAGAGTTTTTTGGAGGGAGAGGCAAACGATACTATCGGAGGCTTAAGGAATACAACAATGCAATTACAACATTGCGATAGACAAACTCAAGAATCGCTATGCTAAACCAAAACACATACTTGACGCCCATTATGCTGCCCTGGACAAGTTACCTCCTGCAACCTCGGATATTGCTTGTTGTCGCAATGTACTTAACCAGATAGATATACACATGGGGATTTTGAAGTCATTGGGGGAAGACACCAACCACAATAATTTCCGTCTCACCCTAATGAAAAGGTTTCCATCCGAAATCATTCATGATTTGCGCTTGATGTTGAAAAACAAGGACGAACATACAGTGGACGAACTGCGAGCTTTAATGCAACAGGTAATTGAAGTTAGAGAAGAGTCTTCTCATCTGTCTGGAAACAGAGATCAGATTCCTTCACAACCACCAAACTTCACCACAGAAGCTCTTTATACGGGACAGTCAAAACAATATAGCAACACACGGAGGGAGAGCAACCAGCAAGGAACAAAAGGAACTTGGAATCATTCGAATCAAGGCAGGAAAACAAGGGTTAGGAGGAAAACAAAACCAACAACAAAATAAAAGTAGCGCTCATCCATTGAAAAGAAACCAGGCAAAAGGACCACCAAACAAAGTCAGGAGTAAGTAATTTTGTCGCTTCTGTAAGAGTGACCATTATACTGACCAGTGTGATATCGTATTAACTGTTGAAAAAAGAAAGCAGTGGCTCAAGGAGAACAAACTGTGTTTTCAATACCTCAGCAACCGTTACATGGCAAAGTCATGTGATAACAAACGTGAATGTGGAAGCTGCAAGGAATTTGGAAAGCACAATCGTTCTATGTGTCCAACACTGGAAAACAGAAGAAACATGACAACAACAAAAACCTCATTGCCAGACCCTGCTTTACAGAATGATAGGATCAGAGACCTATGGGAACTGGAGGCTATAGGGATCACAGATTCACCAAAAACTCTTGATGATGATGAAGCCATACAACGATTCAATCATATAATCCATGTTATAGATGGACGGTACTATGTGAAATGGCCTTGGGCCTAATATCCTCAAAATCTGCCTATTAATCTGGGTTTGGCTCTAGGCCGGCTGAGAGGCTTAGTGAAGCGGATCAATACAGACAGGATCAGTCAGTATGATACAGTTTTACGAGACCAATTGAGCAAAGGAGTTATTGAGACTATCCAAAGACAGCAACTTCCAACCACACATCCTGTACATCCCACCATACATTCAGGAAAGAAAGACAACAAAACTCAGAATTGTCTGTGATGCCTCTGCAAAAATCAAAGGTCAACGCAGTTTAAACGACTTCCTTTATCGAGGCCCACTCATGTTGGAAGAACTTACAGCTTTGCTCCTGCGGTTTCGCACTCACAGGGTCGGCATCATTGCTGATATAGAGAAGGCCTTCCTTCAACTGGGGCTACAAGAAGCTGATAGAGACGTGACTCGTTTCTTATGGCTGAAAGACCCAACTAAAGATCCAACTGATGACAATATCATCCATTTACGGTTTTGCAGAGTACCCTTTGGGGGAGTCTCAAGCCCATTTTTACTTGCAGCAATCCATAAATTTCCATCTAAAGAAACAAAATTCACCCATCTCTTCACAGCTGGCACGCAACTTATATGTCGATAACCTCATAACAGGTGCAGAATCTTCACAGCAGGCCATCCAATTATATGAGGAAGCAAGGACCACCTTTTACACTCTCTCTATGAACATTCGGGAATGGAACTCAAATGATGATACATTTTTAAAACGTATACCAGAAAACTTAGAAGACAAAACTCAAGTACCTCAGTCCTTGGTTTGATCTGGAATCGCATTCAGGATGAACTTCGACTTTCCATCAAACCAGACACAATCCATCAGACAGTGAAGACTAAAGGACAAGCATTGAGAGTCATTGCTTCTGTCTATGACCCCTGTGGACTAATAGCTCCACTCACACTCTCTACCAGATTATTCTTGCAATCTCTTTGGATAAAAAAGGTGAAGTGGGATGATGAATTGGCACAGACGCAACAGGACGAGTGGACGCTATGCACAAAGACACTTGCATCAATCCCCGATATCACAAGACCTAGATATTATGGCATACCTCCAGGACAAGATGTG
Organism: Cyrtorhinus lividipennis; assembly: GCA_019603395.1. Classification (NCBI taxonomy): domain Eukaryota; kingdom Metazoa; phylum Arthropoda; class Insecta; order Hemiptera; family Miridae; genus Cyrtorhinus; species Cyrtorhinus lividipennis. The sequence goes on from CM034004.1 coordinate 12,522,110, forward strand.
GAACTGCATTGTTTCACGGATGCATCAAACCAATGTTATTCTGCAGTGGTTTACTTGAGGGCCATCGTGAAAGGGGAACCAGTGATCAGCATCGTAATGTCAAGATCCAGACTGACACCACTTCGTCAAAAGGAGAAAATAACAATTCCTAAACTTGAACTTTTGGCTGTCCTCATAGGCAACAGACTGACGAGTTATGTAAAAACGGTCTTAGACCTACAATGGTCCAGCATAACTCTTTGGACCGACAGTCAGATTGTACTTGGCTGGCTTAGGTCAGATCGTCTGTTGCATCCATTTGTGTCTCGTAGAGTCGATGAGATACGGAAATCTTCTCACATCCGTTTTAGACATGTCCCTACCTCTATGAACCCTGCAGATATTGCTTCACGCCCAATGAAACCACCATGTTTACTCCCATCTATATGGCTAGAAGGTCCTAGATTCCTAAGGCTCCCTCCTAATAAGTGGCCAGTCACACCAAACATAGAGCTTTGCGATGGTGGTGACCATGATACCCAAGAACAGATCACAACTGTGGGCACACTCACAACCACAGTTGATACGATTGCCAGTGAGTGGGAACTACCATTGCAAGGTATCATTCTACCAGTTCCGACAATTCATAAACTCCAAAAGAAACATATTCCTCAAGAAATTGAGAAGATCAAGACTGACTTATCTAGATCCTTGGGATTATTCATGGACAATGAAGGAGTCCTGCGCTGCAGAGGCAGATATGGGAATGCAGTAATGACATACAACCAAAAATATCCAGTTCTGCTTCCAACTGACTCATTGGTCACAACCACCATTATACAGAGGGTACATGAAGCCAACAAACATGTTGGAGTTTCCCACACACTTTCTCTCATTCATGAACATTATTGGGTCCCTAAAGGGAGACGGGCAGTTACCACAGTACTCCGCAAGTGTGAGCCATGCATCAAGTACGGTGGGGGCCCATACAAATTACCTCCAATGCCAGATCTTCCAAAAACAACGGGTCACATACAGCCCTCCATTTACATATACCGGATTGGATTACTTAGGTCCCCTCATGATTTCGGAGGATGGAAGACCAAAGAAGCGATGGATTTGCCTGTATACGTGTTTGGCGGTTAGAGCGATCCACCTGGAACTGGTCAATGATCTAACAACAGCTGAATTCATCCTGGCCCTTCGACGCTTTTGTGCAGTGCGAGGAGTACCTGATTTGATCGTCTCTGATAATGCTGCCAACTTTAAGTTGGCTGCTAACGTTCTTACCTCATTGCCCCACACTTCAAAACAGATTGCTTGGAAATTTATACCAGCACTATCCCCATGGCAAGGAGGATTTTATGAGAGATTAATTGGTCTAGAGAAACACTGTCTCACACGGTCGTTGGATCGATCCTTGCTCACAGGAAGCCAGCCCCACACGGTAATGAAAGAGATTGAATCAGTACTCAATACTCGCCCCCTCACAGCCATTGGATCTGATTTGGAACATGTCCTAACACCCAACAACTTCCTGACAGCATGTGGACCTCAATTGCTTACACCACCTATACATAGCGATGCGACATCAGCAATTCAGTCTCAATTGGTCTTAGCTTGGAAACGCACCCAAAATTTTCTTCATGAGTTCAGAAGAATGTTTGTCAACCAATACCTATTGAGTCTTCGTGAGCGACATCAGACACATCACAAACAACAGCGCATTCTGAGTGACCTCCCACTGTTGGGGATTGGGTTCAAATAAAAGGCGATTCCAAGAACAGAGCATTGTGGAAGGTGGGACAGATTGCTTCCCTGCTTCCAAGTAGCGATGGTCAACCTAGGACTGCCAGAGTCAATGTCCTTGGTGGCCAGGTTCTCAATAGATCAGTGGCCCATCTGTTTCCACTGGAGGTCGATGACTTTAGACAAAAGCCTGCACTCACAGTCTTGCCTGATGCACAGGTATCAGGTCCTACCGGCACACAGAGCAATCCATCTGACCAACGTGACACAACACCTAGCAGCCAGTCCCCCCTCACAGTCACAGCCTCGCAACCAGCTGCTTCTGCCATTCACCAGTCTGATGGTCAACAACCAGACGCCCAGCATCCTTTAGCTTTGCAGCCAGATCCTCCCAATGGCACCAATCAGTCGATTGATGCCCCAGTGACTACTGGTGCCACAGATGGCCTCAGACGGCCCAGAAATGCCGCCATCCAGGCCCGCCAACATATCAGGCAATGGGTCTCTTCACTATTCAATGAAGCTTCCGTACAACTTCATTAATTTGCATTTGCCTGAAGTATTATATTTGTTATGTTTGCCTCTGTATTCTTTGGTCAAATATATTGTTCTATGGTTATTGGTAGGTTCTCTTTTTTCCCTTCTCTTGGGCGGGAGTGTCGTCTCCTTTGGCAGCAGACGAGTTTGGAAGGTTGTAAAGTGCAGGAGCAGACGGGGTGAGAGGACGCGTAGAGAGCTTCCTTCACTCCCTCCAGGAACCACTCCCAGGAATCGCTCCCACCGTGGGAAGGTTTGGTGCCTTGTGGAAAAGAGTTAGTTGAACATGAGTCGTCATAGCAGGATGTTGAAGCCCTAACACATGCACGCTAACAGGTACTGTTCGCTTTCATTTGTGATTGATCAATCCATGATTGGACTTTCTCATTGTTCTCAGGGGCTGTCCAACCCAGGCGCCCTGTCTACCATACTTAAATTGTATACGGGATAACATTCAGAGGGCTGGCCACCCAGGCACCCTCGGAGCTGGCCAACCAGGCGCTCCTTCGATCATGCATATATTTGGCATAGTACAACATTCAGAGGGCTGGCCACCCAGGCACCCTCGGAGCTGGCCAACCCAGGCACTCCTTCTACTATGCGCAGATATTGCATGGGATAACTCTCAGAGGGCTGACCACCCAGGCACCCTCGGAGCTGGCCAACCAGGCGCTCCTTCGATCATGCATATATTTGGCATAGTACAACATTCAGAGGGCTGGCCACCCAGGCACCCTCGGAGCTGGCCAACCCAGGCACTCCTACTATGCGCAGATATTGCATGGGATAACTCTCAGAGGGCTGACCACCCAGGCACCCTCGGAGCTGGCCAACCAGGCGCTCCTTCGATCATGCATATATTTGGCATAGTACAACATTCAGAGGGCTGGCCACCCAGGCACCCTCGGAGCTGGGCAACCCAGGCACTCCTTCTACTATGCGCAGATATTGCATGGGATAACTCTCAGAGGGCTGACCACCCAGGCACCCTCGGAGCTGGCCAACCAGGCGCTCCTTCGATCATGCATATATTCGGCATAGTACAACATTCAGAGGGCTGGCCACCCAGGCACCCTCGGAGCTGGCCAACCAGGCGCTCCTTCGATCATGCATATATTCGGCATAGTACAACATTCAGAGGGCTGGCCACCCAGGCACCCTCGGAGCTGGCCAACCAGGCGCTCCTTCTATAAATCATACATTTTACATAGAGTAACATTTCAAGGGCTGTCCAACCCAGGCACCCTCCAGATGTACCAGTAAATCACCCATTATCCATAACAGATATTGAATAGGGGTGAAAGCATATCAAAGGTGAGAGTTGGTCGCGATTATATGGGGATGGAGGAGATCGCGTGGGCCAGCAAGGCCTAAAGTCAATCAGTTGCTCAATCATGTATCAGTTTCGTGAATCTATCAAGAATCATTCATAAAACACTCAGTGTACACATAATATGTCAGGATATATTGGTCTTGACAACAACCCTGATACACACTCTGAACCACGTGGATGAACCTTCTTGACACTCCGACCGAGAAGAGCTTGTAAAACAGGAACGATCTGTTGATAGTATCAAACGCTGCTCGAAGATCCACAAAGAATGCGTAGGCCTTCCCCCGTGGGCGACTTAGCTGCAGACTCACAATCCCAGTGAGTGCGAAGATGGAGTCAATGGTGGAATATCCCTTACGGAATCCAGACTGGAATTCCGAAAGCACTCCCTCCGCTTCGACGAATGCAGACAGGCGATTGGTGAGGAGACAAGAAAGTAGTTTCCCAATGCAGTTAATAAAAGAAAGTCCTCTGTAACAAGCTGCATCTCCAGGATTGCCCTTTTTATACAGCGGGAAAATCAACGACTCGCGAAAGGAGTCAGGGACATACCCAACTTCGTAGATGGCATTGAAGAAATCAAGTAGACATTCATGGAGTTTTGGGCAAGCAAACTTGAAGAATTCAAATGGGATTCCGTCCACGCCCGGCGACTTATTATTTTTTGTTTTCCCTAGAACCTGTTGCAATTCTGACATTGTAAACGGCTCATCCAAAAGCGGCGATGTAAAATTGGGTTCTGGGTAGAGTATAGTTTCTGTGGAGTCTGTAGGGTTCAGGAGCCCTGAAAAATGTGACACCCAGTCTGAGGGAGAAATATCCGCGTGCGTAGCCATACTCTTTTTTTTGAAGAACTTTGCCAATTCCCAGAAACCTTTCCCATCTCTGACTGAACCAAACCTCTCACCCATTGACTCGTAGTACGCGTGCTTCTTACTATAAATTAGCTTCCTGTATTCCATGTTTGCAACGAGGTATTCATTCCTGACGTCCGAGGAGTTAGTCTTCCTGAGCAGCCTCAGCAGACTCATCGACCTAGTCCTGGCGCTTTTGCAGTCCCAGTCAAACCAGGGGCTTTTCTTCACTGTTTTCGCTCTGGGGTTTTGCGGAGCGCACGCCCTGATAGCTTCCACAATTTCCTGTGAAATCAAGTCCAAAGATTCTTCGCGCGTTAATCTGCCTTGTAGGAACGATGTCAGTTTTTTATTGTATTTATCTTTCTGACTTGGAATCCATTTCATGCGAGGGGGTAGCGCACTGACAGAGCCATTACGCTTGTATGGGAGCGACATAACAATTGGCAAATGATCAGAGAATATTTCACCCTGGACCCAGAAATCCTCGACACAGCGTAAATAATCCACAGGTACACATACCAAATCGGCCACTGAGGAGCCCTGATGGGATACGTATGTGTAGTGGCCAGATGAATCATTCCTTGAGCGTCCATTGAGAATAACCAGCCCTCTGTCCGCCAGCATGTCCAATAATTTCTTTCCTCGCCCATTAATGACCTTGTCCATTGAACACCGTGTGGGCGAAAAGTTTGTCAGTTCACCTGATGTCATTTCGCTAAGCTCTTGTTCCTCCGCCACCCTAACGTTAAAGTCCCCAGCAAGGATAAAGTGATCACGATCGTTTGAAAGAAGATACTCGGACAGATCTTCAAAATCCCTATCCCAGTGATTACAATTTATGTAAACTGGCAAAATGTTCAAACTCACATTCATAAGAGGCAGTTGAACCACCACTCTACCCGCTATGGTGACAAATTTTACATTTAGAAGGCCTTTCCTAAGTCCAAGTAACATTCCGCCACTAGCCCTTCCAAAGACAGATTGCTTCTTCGCTCCCAGCCATTCCAACTCAAAATCAACAAAGTACTTTTCATAAATTGCGAAATTTTCCTCCATTACATGGGTTTCAACTAAAGCAAACACATGATAACTTTTCACAAACTCAAAAAATAAATCGTCACTCCTTTTATTGTTAAGTCCCGCAATGTTATAGCACAGAATGTTTAAAGTGTCCGTTGTACGCGCATTTCCGATACCGATACCTGGATGATCCCGGCTGACCTCGAGTTCTCAGGAAGGAGGGCCGGGAGTCCGCCGAATTTGCGGGGCTCCATACGTCGACTTATCGGCCAAGAGCCCAACAACAAGGGCAGAAAGATCCACCCCCAGCAGCTCCCTCACTGGTCGAGTAGATCCGCCCTTCCCGCAGACAAGCCCCGACGTGTCGTCCCACTCGAAGACATCGTCACGGATTACCAGCTTATCTCCGCGCACCTTACAGATGACATCTTGATGCAAGTTGCGTAGGTGAGCTCTGATTCGCAGTAATTTTCCTTTTCTCCGGCGAACTTGGGGCGAAAGATCCTGAGATACACCATATCCGGTGTCGTTTAATCGGGATGCCCTGCTGATGATGTTCCACTTGTCCCGGGAGCTCGGCATTGTCACCTGCAGAAGGCCACCGGTGGCGGAGCGGGGCCCAACTGTCTGGATAGAAACGATCATTTGATTAGGAACTCCCATTACTTCCGTAAAAAATCTTGAGACGACCTCATAGAGGTCATCGCCAGTTCCGAATTTCAAACCCCTCAAGATCAGGTTGTTGCGCCTCAATTGGGACTCGAGAAATTCAAGGCGTCGGTCCCTCGCTGCCCCCGCGTCTTTGATGCTCGATATTTCCTCTGTAAGCTGCGATTGCGCCTGCTTCAACGAATGAATGTCGGATCGCAGCAAATCGAAATCCACCTTTGTTGGAAGCTTTGCTAGCTTCTCGTCCATCATTTGCCCAATAGACTGGAGGAGCCGACCATCTCCCTGAGATCCCATGTTTGGCTTCTTTTCTGTATTTGATTTCCCAGGAGAACCACGCGGACGTTTGGTGGGAGTGGAACTGGTGCTACCAGGCAAGCTGTTAGATCTCTGGAGAAATCTTTCTATATTCTGCTGCATAAGACGAGAAAACCGGAAGCTGATGACGAGGTACGCGAAAACCCGCCAATATCTCCGAATAGGGATCCGAACGCGATCTCTGTGATGGGATGCGTACTAATTACTTCAAGCCGTGCTGATCAAACAGAGACACCGACCTGACACCTCTTATCGCTCGGAATATGACGAAGAGGGGACTGCAGCGGGTGCACGGCGACCTTGAAATCGAGTAAGCTCCGCCCACCTTCCACTAAAACAGCCGATTGACCGGAAACGGAAGGAAAATATTCGCACAACTTATTTACTTATTCAGTTCTTTTTATTGGGACCAAAATGTCTCAAACTGCGGATTTCGGATAAGCGAATACACACGGTTCACCACGCGCAAAAACGGGCCCGAATGGCAAAGAAATACCAACTAACGAAACTGACAAACGTAGAGCGACTCAAAGGCGTGCGTTCACTCGCGTGTTGCAACTCCGTAATCCCCTGTGATTTTGACTATAAATTGGTGGAAATGTGGAGTTGAGAAGTAGAGGAAAAATCTGCAAATTCTTACACACGGGTTGGTTATTCCTCAAATGGGGGAAACAGTGGGTGTGGCGGGTCCCAGACCCATTCCAATCGATTCAGGGTCCAAAATTTAGTGGAATATATGATACCCCACACGCCTAGGCACCAGAAATCCTGACACATACATATGGGTGGATACATACCCATTTTGACCCATAACTTCTTCCGGTGGTTGCCAATCGTTCTGGGACACACATCATTGAATTCAGCGTCCAAAATTTAGTGGAAAATGACACCCTACTCGCCTAGATCGCCCAAAATCTCGAAAATCCATTTTTCAAAAAACACATTTTGACCCCTACCTCCCCCAAATTTGTTCCGATCGGGCTGAAAAGTTTCGAGGACCCGTCTCGGCAGGGAACAGACCCCTGACCCAAATTTCAGATATTTAGAATATTTTCTACTACCAAAAACGTCGCGGAACATGGACGGCGTACGGCGGACGGACATCGACCTTTTTTGATCAGGACATCATGAAACGTCCAGAAAAAAATTTTGAGCCAAATCGGAGAGGTTGGCCATTATTATGAAAACATAAGTTGATTATTCGAGGAATAACCAACCAAAAGGGCGTTGTAGTTGGAACGACTGCTCATAGATGGAGTTGCCGTCTCCGAATCCACTTGGGGGACTCCTCGTGGTGGAAGGCGGGTGGTGGGGGAAAGCGGCGCGCTGCCCGCACTTTTCTTTGACCCACCTCGAACGGCGACCGCCCGTTCATTCAGTCAAGCTCAGAGTCTCGAACATTCCGGTTGAGTCAATACCGGAGCAACCTCGATCAAAACATCAATTTGACAGTCAACAACGATACGTCACAATGGCCTTTATGATGCCCGTCGTCAAAAACGACTACAACATCTACAAAGACGGACGGAGTCGTCGCGCCAGCGAGTGCACGGCTCCGTGCCGTTCGCGGAAAGTGTCAGAGTCGTCGAAATCCGCCGGACCGTCGCTAAGCACGTCCCCCGGCGCCGACCAATACGGCAACAGCCGCCGCTCGGCACCTGCGTCAGTCTCGCGGCAGACGTCCCGCAGTTCCAGAGACTCGTTGCAGAGCCCCTGCAAGAGCAGTTCGTCGTCGCCGCCCAAGTCCGGCTCGGCGAGCTCCCTCAACAAGTTCCACACCCGGCTCGTCGACCGGCTCAAGAAGTCGCTCAAGTGCAAGGATTCCGGTGAGTCCACGGTCAGTTCAGAGAAAAAAGATCCTTACTACTTAGCCTTGCCACCGAGTGGCGGATTGCCGTGCAGTGCACCGCTCGTTTTGGCGCCATCGTCACCACCTGCCGACTAAATTGACAACAACAACAACCCCTCCGGTGTTGTTGATCTCATCCTCCCATTCATCTCCGTCACTTCCCGATTTGACGGCTCCCGCTAAAACTACGGCGTGTCTCCCCTCGTCCACCCTCCGCCCTGCGCAATAATACGCAACACGTGAGCAAACCCATTGGAAAAAAACTCAAAAACTAGCATAAAATAATTTGGCCCAATAAACCCCGTAATTTATTAATTTATTTAATTCATCAATCGACCATAAAATGATTAAAAATGAAATTGATGATCAAAATTTGAAAAATCACACAAAAAATCGTCAAATGAAACGAAAAAGACCACCCACAAACCCTCACCCTGCGCAAAAACACGCAACACGGGACCTAATGCTCTGTCAACAGCGATTTTAGTCCATCAAGTAAATAAAACCGTAAATTATCCAATTTAAACATTTTGTCAATACCATGGGCGCATAAAAACCATTGAAATCACAGTCAAAATCGTAAAATGAAACGTAAGAAAGTCACCCCGTTTGTCAATACTGCAAATGCATCAAAATGAGGCAAATCACACAAGAAATCGTCAAATGAATTGAAGAAAAGTAGTTAACGCTTTTGTCAATAATGCGGATGCATGGGAAATCACACTAAAAATCGTCAAATTGGACGAATGATACTCCTTGCACTCTCTCTACCCTGCGCAATAATACGCAACACGGGACCTAATCCTCGATAATAATCCTCTTTCAATAGAAAATGCTGTCTATCAACAAAACAACCGTAAATTAATAGTAAATAAAACATTTTTTCAGTTATTACCGCGGATGCATCAAAATGAGGCAAATCACATCAAAAATCATCAAAAAAATTGAAGGAAATTAGGTAAAGTTTTTGTCAATACTGCGGAAGCGTAAAAATTAGGCAAATTACACTAAAAATCGTGAAATAAAACGAAAGATATCGCCCCCCACACCCTCTCTGCCCTGCGTAAGAATACGCAACACAAGACCTAATCCTCGATACGCAAATAACAATAAAAATCAAATAAATATCATCAAATAAATTGAAGGAAATTGGGTAACGCTTTCTCAGTTCTGTAGATGCGTCAAAATTAAGAAAACCACACTAGAAATGGTCAAATGAAACGAAAGTTTTGATGAGACTCCGTTCGTCAATGCTGCAGATGAGTCGAATTCATGCAAATTACACCCCACATGCCTAGATCCCCAAAAATCTCGAAAATCCATTTTAGAAAAACACATTTTGAGCCTGAAACCAGACCTAAATTTCAGATTTTTAGAAAATTTTCTACTACCAAAGTCGGCGTGGACGGCGGACGAACATTTGACTTTTTTGGTCTAGACACTTTGATACGTCCAGAAAAAATACTTTTTGCATGAAAACATGATTATTCAAGGAATAACCAACCAAATATGATCTTTTTTTCACGCCAAAAGTTGAAGACAAACACATTTTTCAAAATATTTGAATTTTTTATATAGTTAATTTGTTGAATAATGATCATTATTATAAATGTATTACGTTATTAAGTTTGTCAAAAAAACATTTCTCCTAGCAAATATTACACAAAAATAGATAAAACCCGACACACCTGCCGTCAATACAACGTCTTACGCAATTGCCTCTTGTTGTTACCGCACCACCCCTCGTCGAGCAATCGACTTGAAAAGCCTCTCGACCGGAATTTAATGAAAAAAACAAAAAAAATCCCTTAGTGCTTGCTCAATTAAGCTAATTGGTCCGTTTCCACTCTCGATCGACAACGTTGAAAATGCACGAGTACTTTTATTTCCCATCGAATAAAACCTTCCCCCTTGATTGAAGGATCAATTCAACCCCTTTCGTGACGATGGCGTTCAAATTGAGCGATTTGACGTATTCACGCTGTTAGAGAGAATCAGCTTATCCACAATCGCCTTTGATTTGTAAGAGCAATCGTACGTAACTAATTTCATTCACACATTTTATTACGATTATTACACATTAAGCGAGAATTCAGGCTTTTATACGGTATTTAGCTGGACGAGTGGCACTACAATTACCTATAGAATAAATTATACAATAATAATTTATCAATTTTGTTTGAATAAGTATGATCTTGGTTTTGATTATTTGAGGATAAGACATGAATTATACTCCAAAATTAGGGGAAATTAACTGCAAAGGGCCTGGCACAGAAGCTTTCACGTGAACTTCAAATACAGGGTGACCCCTTAGTAACCACCACCCCTCCCTCCTTAAATCGTCCGAAAAATCTTCATATTTTTTTGCAAAGATCTCAAATATCATATTTGCGCACTCCGCGCAACTGTGCAACTATACAAAAATGTCACTAACTTTCTCATTTTAAATGAGAACCCCAATTTTTTATTGCAAATTCAGATTCTAGCCAAAATTTTGTGAAAATTTGATCTCTAAACCATTTTTTTTTATCGTGCACAACCAATTCAACGAGCACGCAAAGTTGCGCAATCCCAAAATTGTCAAATAGTGGGTGATAGTGAACAAAATTTTGAAATATGCGCAGTTAGACCGCTTTTTTTTTCAGTTTACTCTCTTGGTCGGTACAAAAATCTAAAATACATTAGATATAGGTTTTTCTGAATCGCCATTTTCATTACAATAGTACGTACACCCTTGCATTTGCACACAAAATAAATAATAAAAATAAAATGAAAACTTTTCCAATTTCAAAACACCAAGTGAGCAAAAAATTGCCCTTCGATAGTCCCAAAATGTTTTCATTTTTGTCCCCAATTTTCATTTATTGCACGCAACCGGTTCAGTGAGTACGCAAAGTTGCGCAACACCAAAATTGTCAAATAGTGAATGATAGTAAACATCAAAGTGTGGCACATGAATTATCATTGATTTTTAACGCTGATTCACAAGATGCTATCCGTTTCTTGATTCGACTCAATTTTTTAGGAATAATGACCAAAATTCGTTATTTTGCGTGAAAAAACAAACATATTTTTAGCACGTGTTTGCACTTCAAATATTATCGTTTTTTTTTCTTTTTTGTTTTAATACTCGTAGTAAAAAAAAATTTTTATTTTTTATTTTAGATAATCTAGAAATGTATGATATTCTATGTGCAACTGCGCTAAATAGATTTAATCACGCATAATGAGCGAAATTTGGTCATTATTCAATGCAAAAATTGAGTCGAATCCAGAAACGGATGACATCTTGTAAATCAACCTTTAAGAAGAAAAAAAAAAAAAAAAAAAAAAAAAAATTGTGTGCAACACCTGAGTTTACCGTCTTATACGATTTGACAGTTTTGGGGTTGCGCAACATTGCATGCTTACTGGACTGGTTGTGCGCAATAAATGAAGATTGGGACAAAATTTGAAAGTTTTGTGATAATTGAAGGGCACTTTTCAGCTCGCCTGGTCTTTTGGATTCGGTAATGGTGTTCATTTTATTTTTATCATTTATTTTGTGTGCAAATACAAGGGTGTACGTACTATTGCAATAAAAATGACGATCCAGAAAAACATATTTTAATTGTATTTTAGATTTTTGTATGGCCAAAAGAGTAAAATGAATAGAAAATGCGGTCTAACTGCGCTTACGTCAAAATCTTGCAAGTCACACAAAAAGTTGTCAGATAAAACGAAGGCTTTTTTCAGGTTTTTTAGGGTTGTTGTTGTTTTTGTTGTTGTTGTTATTGATGAAAACAAACACCCCGCACGGTTGTGCTCTTCTGCCCCGTGAAACGACAACAATCCTTGACGTGGGTTGGACGGGGGAGGGTTGGGGGGTCAACGAATTTTGAACGAGGTCTCCCACCCGGGGCGGCCGTAACTGGGTCGTACGCGTGGAAGGGCAGGGCTACGTGACGGAGGAGCCGTAGGCACGTGGAGGCCACGTGAGGGGGGCACCGCCCCCGGTCGAGGTCCCTTCCCTTTTTCGGAGGCCGCCTCAAAGGGAAGTACCCGAATCGTCCCAGTTTTCCCTATCGATCCGGCGGGGGATGCTGAGCTCCGGAAAACGGGGACGACTCTGGGGCAACTCCGACTCCGCCGAGTGACTCGTGCGGGGATCGACGTCGTCACTCACTTTTTTTTAGCGCGAACGGCCAAAATTAGCACATTTCCCTTAATCGAGGACGACAAGTTTAGCGTTCAACGTTAACTTGCGGGACATTACGTTTTCCGTTTACTAATTGAGCTAAATTTTTAAAAAATCCACAATTTAAAATTTACAAAAAAATGTCTAAAAACCATGTAAAGTATTTGTTCGTCTAATTACTAACTTTGTCATAAAATAACGAATAATGTTAGGTAAACCAACCACTTATACTAAACCAAATTTGATCAAACTATGCTGAAAATAGAATAAGATACCACTAACCGAACATTGATTCAAAAATGTGAACCAAATTTGGTGGTGTAGGGGTCAAAATGTGTATTTCGATAAATGGATATTCGAAATTTTCGTCGAAATAGGCTTGTGGGGTATCATTTTCGGCTAAATTTTGGACGCTGAATTCAATGAGACGATTCCTGGAACGATAGGTGCCCACCGGAAGAAGTATGGGCCATAGTGGGTATCCAACAACCTATTTTGAAAGTGGGTTTTCGAGATTTGCAGAACCTAGGCGTGTGGGGTATCATTTTCCACTAAAATTGGACGCTGAATCGATTGGAATGAGCCTCCATGCTCATATTCTGTCGAATAATCAACCCCTGTAAAAGAATTTGGAGCGTTTTTAAATAATAACTCCTACATCAACTTGAAAATTGTAAATATTTCAAAAAGTATGAGCGTTTGTGAAAATTTTGACTACGGGGAAAAAATTCAAGTTCGAACGCCAAAGGAAAAGTAAATTTTTCGTGTGAATGTGATTAGAAAAGATGCGAGGTTTTATGGTAGACCAATTTCTTTCTAGAAAACCGTTTTTTGTGTGGGTTTTAAAATGTTTTTCATGTGGAAATTGTTTCTCGTAGAATGAGATGATGTCTTCCTATTGTATTTCACATCGTGGATCTGACTGTTTCATAAAACCCCCGTAACGAGAATAAAAATGAGAAATTAACGATGGTAGATTTAAACGAGAAGGGAAAAATACGAAATGACTAACTGAGAACCTTCTCCGTTTTACAGTCGTTTCAAAAAGAAAATGAACGGTAAACTTTCTCCCGTGGTAGATGATCTTCCTTAGATTTCTCTTCTGAACGCAGTTTCCACTCGGTTATACGCCTTGTCTACCGCAATAATATTCAAATCTCACTCTGAATATCTGTCAATCGTTCATCTGGCAATACCCGTCTGTAAAATTGCAAAATTTCCAAAAATTGATTTTTTCAAAAATAACTTTTTTTAGGCGCATCGACACAGTTATTATATAAATTATTATGCGTCTCATCTTTTGGGGCAAATCGACAGAAGACAAAAAAAAGAAAAGATTATTTAATTTTTGGTCCCATTACCTGCTAGACCGGCAAATGGCACGCGCCTCCACTTGAAAGAGGTTCAACGATCGATAGAATTTCAAAAATTGACGAAAATACGAGCCTACCGAGAAGATTATCGACGAGATTGATCGCCTCAAAAATAGAATTGGGAGCCGATTTACTCGAAATACTCGAACGATTTAGCTTGTTTTGTTGTTTTTCGCTTGTGATCGTAAGATTTCCCGGAAAAAAACAACGAAATTCCATAGTATGATTCAGTCAGGAATGTTGGGATTAGAGTTCTTTTAGCTTTAATCTTCATTCATCTTTCGCTAATCTCATTTTCTCGCTCTCTGAGCAGTATAAGTACCGAACGTTGGCCCGTTTCCCTCTTACAACAGTCTACTTTACTTTACACTGACCGTATAAATCGTTAGGGACTATTTTTACGTCGAATGTAACCAAAATAACCTCGCCGGCGATGAGAAAAACATTACTGAGCGGTTCCATGCGAGAATCGGCTCACCAAGGCCTTTTGAATCGTTTGGACCACGACTATGAGGATGAGGAACCCGAAACTTAGTCTCCTTGACCGAAATATTTTTCCGGTTGAAGTTCTTCATTTTCTCCTAGACGAGAACTAGATTTGGATTCAATTTAGACACAAAAATAGTGGCTGAGTGGCGGACTCTAGCGGATGCCGGTCAAACTATCCCGTTAGATCCATGCCCACCCCTCCTGCTGAACCTAGACCAGACCTACTGATTTTCCCAAAAATATTTCCAATTTTCCTCAGATCCTGTATAGCATTTCAAAATGCTTCTTTCAGCAATGCGCCTTTAGTACTCATGAAATTGTTCTAATCTATAGTTCACCTGCAACTTTCTAATAACATCAATGTTACGAATTATAAAATTTAAAATTTAGAAAATTATTCATTTTTTTATAGATTAGGACAATTTTACAAATCTTAGGAGCATATTGCAAAAAGAAAAAATTTGAATTTTAAGACAAGAGCTGAAGAAAATAGGAAATAATATGAACCTGAGCAGAAATCAACATAATCCACCCTCATTTTAAAAACAATTTGAAATGATTCTATCATGGTCGGTTTTATTAGAAGCAACCCAAACAATTGGATAAATAGGTACAAAACACATCTCAATTGATTCAGCGTCCAAAATTTAGTGGAAAATGATACCCCACACGCCTAGGTCCCCAAAATCTCGAAAATCCACTTTCAAAATGGGTTGATAGATACCCATTTTGACCCATAACCACTTCCGGTGGGTGCCAATCGTCCCGGGCCCCAACATATTGGATTCAGCGTCCAAAATTTGGTCGAAAATGATACCCCACACGTGTAGGTCACAAAAATCTCGAAAAAACCACTTTCACCCTATCCTGCCTCCGTTTTAGGCAATCGGGCCCTAAATTGTCATAAACAAACCAAACCCTAAAAATGATACAATAATCGAAATTGCTAATTGTTGATACAACTCCCAACAAACTCTTCGGGTTTAAAGTTTCAAAAAAGGCAAATTTTCGTGAGGGATCAGAAGCATGTAAACAGTGTGTTTTCGTTCGGAAAATGATGAACCAAAAGTATTCTCTGGTAATTCTTCCGTAAAGAGAATTCTAAAAAGTTGTAATAACAAGACGCATTTCTTTGCTAGTGAAGAGAAATAATATTTATCAAACATCTCGTTCTTATCATTTCAATGGGAAACGGAAGTCAGGAACGTTCCTCGAAATGTGAAAAACGCGGGTTTTCTTCGTAATTTTTCAACAATTCGCCAATAACACAAACAAAACGTTTGTTTTAGCGAGTTTGGATACAAATTAGGGATGAATCTCCTCGAACGTGACGTATTTTCACTTTCAGAGTGGATCGTTTTGTAATGAAATTGAAAAGGAAATCAAAAGTAGAGAATTTGGGTGGTAATTCTCGAATCAATTCGCTTTCGAGGGAAAATATTTTTGGATCGAGTCCGTTGACCCGCTAAAGTTGGTCAACCGCAGAGTGTTATTTAGTCGGAGGAACCAGTTTACCCTGAGTTGTAAAGCGAAATCTGTAAGCTACTACTAATGTGAGTCACATTCCACAAATGAAAACACTATTAGTTTCGAATGGGGTTGGACGCGATGATAAAATTGTGGCCAAAAATATATACGTCGTTTTCAAACGCAATGGCCTCGACGTTATCATTATAGGAAGGGTGTCTCCCTGACTTCTGTCGACCACTATTTCCGCATCATTGGTCCTTTTGAATGCGTAGTAAGAAATATTCTTCTTGGAGGTACAAGAGAGAACAACTACAAACTCATCCACAATGTTTTTTTATTCTTTGGAGCAATATTAAGGTGAAAACAATGTTAACAGAGTATCCAGGACTAATTCTATTCGATTCAGCGTCCTAAATTTAGTGGAAAATGATACCCCACACGCATAGATTCTAACCAAACCCCGAAAACCGAATTTCAAAAAACACATTTTCACCCTCACCCTCTCCAAATTTTGGGTGAAAACGTTTCAAGGACTAACTAGAGCCGAAAAGTAGCTCACATTTTGAGAAAATAACCGTTAGCTTGTTCGCAGTCTCAATAGTTTTGGAAAAAAATGTATAGAATATCCTGTTAAATGAGATTATAACCGACGTAATCGGTCAATAAGACTTTTTAACCGAACAAATTAACTTAATCAACAATTCTGTGAGAAGGCTTGCCACATTTTTGTACCTTTCTCCAATTAAATCATCAGATATCTGCCCCCGCTTGGGTCCAGCTAGGGAAGGAAGACTTTAGTTAAGCGGACAAGACGCAGGAATGAATTCAGAGTCCGAAATTTCGTGAAAAATGATACCCCACATGCCTAGGTACCCGAAATCTCGAAAACTTTTGAAACAGGCAGATAGATACCCATTTTGACCCATAACCACTTCCAGTGGGTTCCAATCGTTTCGGGGTCCATCTCACTGGATTCAGCGTCCAAAATTTGGTGGAAAATGATACCCCACACGCCTAGGTACCAGAAATCTCGAAAACCCACTTTTGAAATGGGTAGATAGATCAGGCCTCCATTTTGACCCATAGCCTCTTCCGGTGGGTGCCAATCGTTCTGGGACCCGTCTCACTGGATTCAGCGTCCAAAATTTAGTGGAAAATGATACCCCACACGCCTAGGTACCCGAAATCTCAAAAACCCACATTCACCCTACCCTGCCTCCGTTTTTAGGCAATTGGGCTATAAATCTTCGAAGACAAACTAAACCCCAAGAAGGATACAGTAATCGAAATTGCACATTGTTGATACAACTCCCAACCTCGATTTAAAATGTTGTTTAATGATGAAAACTATGACCACAAAAGGGCCCTCGACCAAAATTTCAAATTTGTCAAAAACGGCGAACGGTTTTTTAAATTGAATTTATTGGATTGATTGGATATCAAACGTGCCCTAAAGGTCTTAAAACATAAAATGTGAATGTTTTCATTTTTGTATTTTTTAGAAATGTAGGCTTCTACTTTATTGATGACAAAATATCCTTCATCCAAATTACAAAATGTCTGAATTATTTCATGCGATTCTCTCAAATCGTTGATACTTTCACGACGGTGCGTGCTCAAAAAGCGTTTCTATCTTGTTATTGTTATCAAAAATGCAAAACTTGAAGGAAAACAAAAAGCCGTGGAAAAATACAAGCCTTCCCGAGCGCGATAAACAATCGGACACCTTTTAGAAAGGTTTCGCAATCTTGCGGAAAACTCCGAGAAGTCGTGATTATACACGTCGATGAGTGACGCAAGAGTTTGACTTGGTTTCACAACGCAAGTGAAATGGGTTTGTCATTTGGTTAGAAAACAATTTGTGGGGATTGGGCCGAAAATGTGTCCTTTTGGGTTGGTAGTTGTGGAAATTTGGGGAGTTTAGGGGACTTTTGGATAAGGTTTGGATCCTTTTCGTTAGCGGAATATCGAATTTGAGCCACTAACCACTCTAAAGTGACGTCACGATTGCGCAAATTTTGTCACTCATTGGACTAAAGTCACTTCAGCGCATGGAAAGTTATTCCAGTCGCCTTCAGAAGCAAATTTCAACGTTCTTTATCAACAAAATGGTCTCTTCAAACCTCTTTTCCGCTCTTGAAGTCGATTTAAAACCATCCCTGGCGCATAAATGTACCACTATCCGTACCCACATTCCACCCAGGCATTGTGCAAGAGGCCTCCCGAGCTTCCGTCACTGGGCTCGTTCCTGAGCTAAAAGTTCAACAAACTTGACGACCCCATTTTCACTCAGGGGCCACTTTTTAGCTTTTACTAGTCGAGCTATTTTTTCCATCTCGAACGAGTTTAAACGTGAAAGACACCTTATACCTAAACCTACACCCTGCAGGTCCACAAGAGAACCCCTACTTTTAGAGAAGAACAAGTTTTTCTACAATAAATAAATGGACAAAATGGCGACGAAAATTAGGCAATCCGAGGTTTTCTTGAGTTCAAGCCAAATTTGAGAAAATACGTTTTTTTTCACATCAGAATTATTTTACTAAGCTAAGAGCTCCCCTCACCCTCCCATGCCACGTGAAATATCACAAATAACACCAACTGTAGGCGATTAATTTGAGCATCGAATAAGATTTAAACCAATCCAATCGGTTGAAGAGTTCGTTTTTGGCAATTTTTTGTACGTTAAGAGGTCATCTTCACCTCTAATCCAACCAAAACGCGAAACGTAGACGACACTGTTTCCAAATTTGAAATTCACTGAATGATGACGAAAAAATGAATACATATGAGTAACAACGGCTGCATTACATCAGCAGAAACTGATTTTGAGTAACCAACTAGATGAATTTTCAATAAAAAACTGAAAACTAAATGCCTAGAAGAATTGCCAAACCACCAGTTATTATGAGGAGAGAACCGTTAAAAATTAATGTAGCGAGGAGGGGGCAATAGTACTAGTTAATTAGGGGAAAACGCAGCAAATTCACTCACAAGGGGTTGGTTATTGCTTGGACCAGGAGTATGGAGACTCATTTCAATCGTTTCAGCGTCCAAAATTTACTTGAAAATGATACCCTACACGCCTAGGTACCAGAAATCTCGAAAATCCATTTTACGAAAAACACATTTTGACCCCTATTTTTCCCAAATTTGGTCCGATCGGGCCGAAAAGTTTCAAGGACCAACTACAGCCGGAAACGGGTCCCTGACCAAAATTTCAGATTTTTAGATAATTTTCTACTACCAAAAACGGTGTGGACGGCGGACGAACATTCAAAAAATCTCTTCTGCGGTGTAGGAATCGTGTTGAAAATGACGCATCAGGAATTCAAAAGAAAGTCGAATTGTGATCATTCTTAGGCCCGAATGGTCGAAGGACATTTTTGATTACGAATTATCAATAGAATGTACGTAAAAGGAGATGGTTTGGGAGAGAAATTTGTTCGAAATAAACGAATAAAAGGGAGTTTTGTTCCAACACGATAAATCAACACCGCTGGCGTTTAGCCAGGTGAACTAACCTGTGTTCTATCGCGCATTTTCCCTTTTCTTATCTTGTAATCCAACACCAGGAACTATGTCGGGATGTGATCGAAAAACTATAATTCTCTCAAACCGTTAAACCTTCCCCCAACACGGGAAAAAATTGCCGCCCATTACGAGCTATTGTGTTCCGCCTGGGCCCATAACCTGTCGACCTTGCTCGTGACTTCGTCAGTAATTAGCGTCAAGTCGATAATACGAGGGAGAACTCGCAACAACGTTACCGTAAAACAAAGGCTAGTTGAAAGGACCGTAATAATAAAATTATCTTCTTTATTTTTTATGTTGTACGGCTAATCTCTCAACATTTTAGGCAGCTGATAATAATGATGAGGTAGCATTAAATAAATGGTGCTTTCTTGAAAGAGTTCAATGAAATGGGAAAGTCACAACTTAGTCCACATCTCTAATACTAATTGATGGATTTTCGATTTTTTTTTTTTTTGGCGATCTAGGCGTGTAGAGTATCAATTTTCAGTAACCGAAATCAAATTAGACGGGTCCCAGATCGATTGGCACCCACCAGAAGAGGTTATGGGTCAAATATGCCCATTTCAAAAGTGGGTTTTCGAGATTTCTGGCAACTAGGCATGTGGGGTATCATTTTCCACTAAATTTTGGACGCTGAATACGATGAGACGGGTCCCAGATCGATTGGCACCCACCGGAAGAGGCTATGGGTCAAAATGGGTGACTATCTGCCCATTTCAAAAGTGGGTTTTCGAGATTTCTGGCACCTAGGCTTGTGGGGTATCATTTTCCACTAAATTGTGGACGCTGAATACAATGAGACGGGTCCCAGATCGATTGGCACCCACCGGAAGAGGCTATGGGTCAAAATGGGTACCTATCTGCCCATTTCAAAAGTGGGTTTTCGAGATTTCCGGCATCTAGGCGTGTGGGGTATCATTTTCCACTAAATTTTGGAGGCTGAATACGATGAGACGGGTCCCAGATCGATTGGCACCCACCAGAAGAGGTTATGGGTCAAAATGGGTATTTATCTGCCGGTTTCAAAATTGGCTTTTCGAGATTTGTGGCAACTAGGCATGTGGGGCATCATTTTCCACTAAATTTTGGACTCTGAATACGATGAGACGAGTCCCAGATCGATTGGCACCCACCGGAAGAGGTTATGGGTCAAAATGGGTGACTATCTGCCCATTTCAAAAGTGGGTTTTCGAGATTCCTGGCATCTTGGCATGTGGGGTATCATTTTCCACTAAATTGTGGCCGCTGAATACAATGAGACGGGTTCCAGGACAATTGGCACTCACCGGAAGAGGTTTTGGGTCAAAATGGGTATCTATCTACCCATTTTGAAAGTGAGTTTTCGAGATTTTTGGTACCTAGGCGTGTGGGGTATCATTTTCCACTAAATTTTGGACGCTGAATACAATGAGACGGATCCCAGAACGATTGGCGCCCACCGGAAGAGGTTATGGGCCAAAATGAGTATCTACTACATATTTCAAGAGTGAATTTTTGAAATTCCTGGCACCTAGGGTACGGGGCTCCATTTTCTACTAATTTATGGACGCTGAATCCATTGGAATGAATCTCCATGCTTCTGGTCCAAGGTATAACCAACCCCTGTGACAGAATTTACCGCGTTTTTTGAAACCTAATTACAATAACCTTCTTGAGGCATAAATATAGTCCGATGTTGCCGCAATTGATCCGGCTCCGAATCGATTCTGCGTGTAATATTTAGTGGAAAGCTTTACATCACATTAGGACTCCAAACATCTCGAAAATCCCTAAATACCCATGCAGACCCAGCTTTTGTCCTAAATTGGTCTACATTTTTTTAACCGCTAAGTCATTTTCGGACGAAAAGGTAGACACAATGATACGAAATGGGGAAAGTTTGAACAAAATTTCGGTCAATATAAATACAACGGTTTATTATCAGGTTTTAAGTGTCACAGTTTTCCCCACCAAGTACTCTTAGATAGGAACAAAATGAGTTATTACGCTCTGCGCATGCGTGAATACTTAGCGTTACATGGACACGAGAAAGCTTCTGTTGCAGCCACCGCTAATCCCATTTTACTTTTCCAGAATCTAAATATTTATCAAATGCAACTTTTTTTTTTAAATTTCTGACTCTTCGTATTACATAAGCACTACACCAGACAATTATCGTAGTTGATAAACTTTTGAACGATTCAAGAGTTTAATACAAGTTCGAGTGCGATTCGAGAATGTTCTTTCACTGGCGCCACTCGTCCGTAATGTTTTTTTATTTGGATTTTTCTTTTTTTGGCACACGCAATCCTCGCTCAAGGTTTCGTTTATGAAGGATCTTTTTTTTCCACATCCTCTCAACGAACATTACCGCTCTTCATTCGATTGAAAATCACCTCATTGCACGCGTAAAACAAGCGTACGCTTAGCACTATTTCATATTTCGAGTAGATAGTCCGTAGAGAGGATGACTTTGTTGTAGATTTACATCGTTTTTCTTTTATATTGTAACTTTTATGTAATCTTGTTGTGTATATCGGCGTAAGATTGATGTCGGCAGTTTCATCGAAGAGAAATAATAACTTAAGTGTGAACGTACGAACCAGCTTTCGAGTTTATTTCGGGCTATGAAGCCGGTACAGGGTTTCCTATACATTTCAGGCTTTTGAATGTTTACGGTGAGCGCTTAAAAATAGTAACTAGAGTTTTTTCTTAGAGGGTGGAGCCAACGAAATCGCTCCTCAAGAGCTATTTTGCCGCATAACGCGCTTCGAAATTACCCGTCATTGTTTAAAAGCGTCGTAAAACGAGAATTAGCTTTCAACAATCACTTCCTCGTTCTGAGTCGGTAAAAAATGACGTCTCCCTCGACGAAATGATTGATGTTTTGGCTCTTAAGTGTCTATTTTCGTTTCCTTTTTTATCTTCTGTTTTCTTTCAACGAAGAATCCTGTCAACCCGCCATCGGCCTTTTCATTCGTCAGACGCAGCAGGTGGAATACTTGTCGGGGCATGCAAAATTTTATCGAGACCCCGGTTCATTGTTCCGAATGAAAAGGAACCGTCTTGTAAAGACCAAGGCCGCAAACCGTCTCTTGTTGCGCCCAACTTCAGACTCTCCCAACCGTCAACTTCCCGTCTATGGCGGAATTTGCTATTGTAGGGAAGGTTATGTTGACATAAATACGTCATCGCTCAATTTACCATAAGCGTATAATAAATTTGACTACACATGAGAGTTCCAGAAAGATAATTTTGCTAGCATCATCTTGATATTGCCTATAGGTCCTACAGACAAAGCCACCTTATTATAGGGCTCAAATCGATAACCTAGACCAAGACAGTTCAACTTCTTATCAGTTGATTCAAAGCTGATCTTTAACACTCCACCTACGAGCTATGTCACTGCCATAGAGTAAATAACGCCAAAACCCACCTGTAATGCAGCATTTTCATTCGTTTTGACGATTTCTGTGATCCAAACACAAATTTATATGCAAAAAAAAATCATCACATACTGCAGGTCTACCCATAAGAACCAATGAGTTCACCATTCGATCTAACATAGGACCAACCCATTATTCTAAACTAGTACGGTTGAGAACAGGCGCGGAATTTTTTTCTAGAAATTTTTTTCGGAGGGGGTCACAGGGTAAAATCAAAAGCTAAAAAAAAAATAATAATAACCAAACAAACAAAATGAACTAAATTTTCTCACTTTCTCAATCTCTTAACAATAAAGTCTTTTCAATTGCTCTAGTCAATTTCTTCATTTTGTTAGATTTTTGGTTTGAAAAAATTTAGTTCATCTCAAAATTTCAAAAATTTTCAAAATTCTACCTGGTTTGGGGGGGGGGGGGGTCATGACCCCCGTGACCCCCTCCCCCCCTTGAATCCGCGCTTGGTTGAGAACGAAAAACGCTGAAAATTTTGACTAGAAGAACTTTGGTACAAAATGAAGGCTAGTAAAAATCTACAGTTTTAACAGAGGTTTAGCCAGCCAAATTGTAGAGTAATTTCGCAGTTTTTATCTATTTTGAAGAACAAAGTAGATACAATTTGTCCACAAAGGGGAAAAAAGACAATGTTAGCGGGGAGGTGAGTTCAAATCGGCTTTGAAGACGCGAAAATTTAAGGGTTGTCTGAGGCAGATTGCATTTTTCGTATTTATTTATTGGATTTTTGAAAACTACATTCAATATTGAATTGATGATGTAATGGTTTTAAGGTTTACGACCCCTAGAATAGGGGAAATAGAATTCATGGAGTTCCATAAGGTGACATACCTCAGCAAAAATTTGCGATTTTGGAAAATCGTCGCTCTTATGTCTAAAATCAAGCAATTTGAGAAAATAAAAATGTAGTTTTATTAAAGTTGAAACAAGAAGCGCCTAGAAGAAAAAATTTGACTCATTCTATGTCCTGAGTCAAGCGATGAAAGACAACGTTGGAAGGTTGATTTATACGCCTAATATCAATCATTTCCAAAAAAGAAAACCCGCTTTAATCAAAATCGATTTTTTGACTATTGATGTTCCTTTTCTCAAGAAGTAAATGATATACCTATAATTCTACGTTCTGTTCCCAACTAATGTACGATGAAGCGGACAATGGTTTTCTCTAAATATTTTGTTTCTCAACGTTTTTGTGGCCATCTAATGTGAACATTTCAAAAGTCCCCCTCAACTTCGAATTGAACATCGATAAATCGTTATACATATCAATAAAAGGCGAATGTGAGGTGTACGAAAAGAAAAATCAAGTGTTCAAATTCATTCAGTAGCTTAGGAGAAAAGGAACATTGAAATTCATTAAAATTTGTAGCCTCAGACACCCCTTAAATTAAGAGTGGCCTTTCGGTAGTGACGTCACAGTCCCAGGGAATCCCCAGTTCGAGCGTCGTAATACTTTACAGGTTTAGTATATATTGGCCCTCATACGTCGAAATCCATCCAATCGATGACTAAAAGTTATCTCATACCGGGCTTGTAACCCCAAAGGGGATGGCCGCATCAGGTGGAAACCACCCCTGAGCCAGCAAGTCAGTGTTTAGTCATTCTGTCAGTATTTGTGGCTCTCTGTCAAAGTCAGGTACTTGAAAAAATAGGAACTCTTAGAAAATAGGACACACTTGAGCTACAAGAAGTGTTGTTCTTCTCTAAAATTTACATGTCACTGGCAGAAGACCGAAGAAATTTGAAGTTCGTAATCTTCAAACTTCTCAGAACGACTCATTTCAACTCAAATGTAGTATATTGGCGTATTTTTTGTGCAAAACACTCTTCTAATGTCCTCAAAGTAGTAACTTACTGAGGTAATAACCAGAAAATTTGCTTTCAACGTGACCATTCGCATCACGAGAAGGCGTTTTAAGCATTATTTTTGGCGGATCCCCAAATCGACTTTTCTTTTCGTCTATTTCAATGTCAGGTGCGAAGCCTTCACAAATAGGAAGTACTGAGTCTAGGCCAGTTTTTCTATTTCTCTATTTCTTTTGCCGGCCGTTGGTCACTTTATGGTGCGTTGAGAAGAATCGAGGCCAAGGGCACGGTTCAAGTATTGATTTATGCTTAAAACGCGTCGCTGTACCGTTGGCGAGCCTTTTCTGTCCACTTGTCCTCGTCCAGGAAAAGTCGTAGTTTGCCGTTTTATTTCTTTTTTTTTTTCATCTAATTTTGTGAAGTGAGGTTAAAAATTAGACGAAATAGAATAATGCCTTTAGTTCATCGTGGGGCAACATCACTAATTACTATCGTGAGGTATTTATAGCGCGTTTTATAACTCGCTACGATAAAAAGATTTCATTGAGTGAACCAATCCTGCGACTTATCAGGATGTCATCTGTCAGGGGCGCCCTAAAAAACTCGTATCTTAGGCAACAGATTGTTATTGAGGGGTTGTTGATCTAGTGGAATGAACGACGTCAGGCGACTTGAAAAGATGATGCAACGAGCATGTGCGCACCGATGTTGTGTCAGCAGAAGAGGGTTGAGTCGATCAACGACGTACTGACCCTCCTCACGACAGTAGGGGTCAGCGGTTTTCGCATTATACGCGTCTGTCCTTTCATTTTCCCTCCAAACTGCCTCTTTAAATTGGTGACGACCACGTTCATCGTGTCCACCGGCTGGCCAGGCTATCATCACCTGCGACTTTCGCTGACACCTGGTAGATCTTTTGGTTTTGCTGCAAATATCATATTCTTCAGTTGTATCCGTTTGAAGCTGAAGTACTGCACGATTTCGAATGCTCAATTTGTACCTCTTTTTGGAGGAAATTGTGCCTTTGAGATGACTCTCGAGAGGATAGCGCGGGAAACACTCTCATGCCAATACCCATTTTTGGCCCAATTGCCTGTGCCCTTCACTGGACACAAACCAGTCATCAACTTGGTCGTGACCAGTCACCTAAAGATGAGCAATCCCAGAGGTACCTAGAGCTTCTTTAGTAGGCCGCAGGAGCGAAACGGTGGCAGGCCTTGCTACAGGCAACTGCTGCTTTAACTACCACGTCATCCACATAATAATTACAGCCTGCGCAGAGAAGCTAAGAGACAAGAAGCCCTAGGCCTGAAAGAAACTCAATACGGTCGCTGTTCAAACATGGAAATGCATATTGGCATTGCAAAGCCAAAAAAAAAAAATATTTCGGTGCCATAACCAGTTGTTGTCGTAACCAGGTGGTTTAGTCAATTTTCAACTTCAAAAACTGTTTCAAACATCACTTTGACGTCAAAATTCAATAAAAATTGGAAATGCTAAACCGAAGAAACGGAAGAAATTACCTTTCTTAAATCAAGCGGCGAGCGATATATCGAAATGAGATCCGCTCGTGGGTATCGATTTATAAAATTCATTCATTTTTGGCCTGTTTTATGCAGAAAGTCAACCTCTCCTTTGCCCGAAAATGTTTTCTGGGCGTTTAAAGGTTTCTAGATCCACCGTATGCCGAGCGGACCAAATTTGGAGTGGGGGGTAATGAGTCTCCAAGCTCCTGGTCCGAGGATAACCAACCCCTATGAATGAATTTGCAGGGTTTTTTTAAAATCTCACTATGGTATTTTAGGAAATTATTTAAAATATATTCCCTGGCGATTGATTACGCATTTTCAGGCCCTAATAAACCTTTGTAACTAGTTTATCTTTGGCAAAAAATGTGGTGAAAACCCATTTTCTAATTATCAACCCCACTTCCATTCAGATATAGGACACAAGTCAAGTTCATGTTATATACTCCAGTTTGCCTGTTAATCGCCATTTCGCTCCATTTGCTTAACATGAGCGAAGTGAGCCCAGTAAAATTAAAAGTGGCAGCTTTACAAATTGCGGTTTTACGTATAATGGAGACCTGTCGCGCCATTACGGCCAATCCTGTACTGCAGTATCGCGTAACGTCAATGTGTCCCGTCTAACCGTCAGTGGTTGATGTCTTCGACAACGTGACATTGATAAAAAAAAAATACTTTTTTTTTCTTCCTCCTGATATCACATATCTCTCAATTGCCGATCCCCTCGTTCTGCCCCCGACGAGATCGGGTTTCCTCTGCAAGTCTCATGCCACCCCTCGTTATTCATACGAGACGACCCATCTCGTGAAATTGATCATTTAACGACTTGACACCCGACGAATTGAGCCAACTAACGATGACGCAGGCGTTGCGCAATCTCCAATCACATTGAGGATGTTGCGTACCGTCGACTCGGTCATTATTGTCGGGGTATTCTTGAAATAGAAACGCTATAGAGCAAATAGGCCCATTTGAAGGAAGTGTTTAACAAATTTTGTGGTTGTCAATAACTATAGAGCTGTAATACCATTGAAACCCGCCTCAAATCTTCAAAGTTCGCGGCCAATACCGCCGAAAAACTTAATTTGAACGTAAATCGCCTTAAATGTGTGCACTGACCACTTTTTCTCATTTAAACTGAGTATTTTTCTACATGTCATTTAGCCTGTAGTCATCAAATATGCGCCAGAATCTCAGCTTTCTAGTGTTATGATTAAATCAGTCATCACAAATTGTAAAACTACTCGGATACGAAGAATGTCCAAAGATCAATTTTTGTCAGAAATGAGCTGTGGACGGTGGCTTTCCAGAGGAACCTGCTATACCTTTACGAATATTGTATAATAAGTGGAGTATTTTTATTAGAAAGAACACCATCGAGTAGATCAACTCCTCTCAGGAAATTGCATACCCCGCTGAGTCCACCCATTTGATAAACATTTTTCGTCGAGTTGGAAGACAATCAGGCTCGCTCCAATACGCCCTCGCATATATTTGACGGGAGCCACCGTCTGCTGTCTGCGCATTTACAAACATTAGGGTGAAAATGAATGCAAAAGGGTTACTAGGTTAGACGAAAGAAGAAGAAAAATGAGCGCAGACGGGCGGAAGATACAGCCGAGACTACGCTGAGGGATGGTAATACGCATAATCGAGACTAAACAGAAGGAAATTCCTCGCTTTGACTCTCATGCAGTATAATTCAGCCGGGAAAAACTCAATCGACACCAAATTTCCATCGCCATTCCATACGTCAAAAAACGACCAACAAAACCGACTTCAAAATTTGATTATCTTTTTCTTTATATTCCATTTTGACCGCATTTACTTTCCACCTAATTCAGTTAACATTCCAACATTTAACAATAATCGATTCATTTATCGAAAAGCTATTAAAAACGAGTTTGTCATATCTGCTCGTCAACCCGTCGGACATCGTCAACATTGCTCATTCGAGGGAAATACCGAAAATGGTAGCAACGTACTTGAAAAATAGTTCGATGAACGAATAAAACACGTTGGAATTCATTTCTAAGTAATTTCGATTCGCAACACCTGTTCACATTCAGGGCCACAATGTGTTGAAGACAAAAGGCCAAGGAATGTTTAGCTGTGTTGTGAACTAAATTCATTGCTTTTGTAGTCGAAAGACGATAAGCGAGGCTTAGAGGGTAAAATTAAACGAAATCGCTGATAATTCATTCACAGGGGTTGGTTATTCCTCGGATCATGAGCATGGAGACTCACTCTATTCAGCGTGCTAAATTTAATGGAAAATGATATACCACACGTGTAGGTATCTGAAATCTCAAAAACCCATATTCGAAATAGGTAGATAGATAACCATTTTGACCCATAACCTCTTCCAGTGGGCGCCAATCGTTCTAGGACCCGTCTCATTGGATTCAGCGTCCAAAATTTAGTCGAAAATGATTCCCGACACGCCTAGATTGCCAAAAATCTTGATAATCCATTTTCAAAAACACTTTTTTTGACTCCTGCCCCTCTCCCTCCCCTCCAAATTTGTTCCGATCGGGCTGAAAAGTTTTGAGGGCAAACTAGAGCCAGAAACGGGTCCCTGACCAAAATTTCCAAAAATTGACCAAAGTTTGTAGACAATTTTCTACTACCGAACACAACGAATTCAAGGAATAACCAACCAAAACTGATATCAGATTATTCAGTACTTTCGAAGCTTTCTAGGTAAATTGTGTTTTTGTGACGAATCATCGTTCTAGGCGGGAATTCGAATTTTTAATGCCTTTAGATCAAATACCTTATTTAAAATTTAAAAAAAATGCAAGAACAACCAAAAATTAATGAAAAAACTCACCTTGATCGCATTAGGATGAAGGTGGTTGGTGGGTGATGGGTAGGTCCTAGGTTTTCAGAACTTTGGTTTCCATACCTCAATTTCAAAATGTTGATTTTTCCCCTCCGTTTGGGAGATAGTCCGTCCAAAAACCCATCTTAATCGACTCACGTCGACGCTCTTAGGTCTCTGAAAATGTAGAAAAACCTAATTTTATAGCACAAATTGTGACCATGCCCGTATAGAGTACACCAAAAGTGGGTTTTTTGGCTCATAATGTCTCTTAAACGGGTCTACCAATTTGAATAGTGTACTTTTCCAATTGAATAGCGCCCTTTATGTTACTGAGGATGCATTTCAGTCCCGCTGCGATTTTAGATTTGAGACCACTTCGAATCTATTGAGCTTCCAAAATTTAGTGAGAAGTGATACCCCACACGCCTAAGTCTCCAACATTTTTTTTCAAAATGCCCATTTTGACCCAAAATCCCTTTCCGTGGTCACTAAACGGTCCGAAACTCACTTGAATAGATTCAGCGTGCGAACTTTAGTAAATGATAATACGCCACACGCCTAGGTCTTCAAAATTTCAAAAACCCATTTTGACACAGTTTTTTTTTTTTTTTTTCAAAATATAGACATTGTGAAACGTACACAGTCAAATTTTGGCACCTAATCGAAAAGGTTGACCTTAGTTATTCAAGAAATAATTAATCAAAAACGCTCAAAAGAGGTACCCAGGTCGGGTTGATTAGAGGGTGGCTCAAGCAACACCCCATTTGCAAGGGTGGTGGATGGGGACCCTTTTATAACAGATAAAGAAACCTATGAAGAAGGTTATAATTTCTCAGCAACCCAAATCTTCAACATGTGTTTTTGGTCCTTTTGAGTTTTGAAAGCTGAACTCCTCACTACGTCATTTCAGCCAATCAACAAATATCAATTGCTGCCACTCTAACCAGCGTGAATCTGTAGAAATCCGTTTTTCCGTAGGACGATACCTCAAGCAATTGCAAATACGTAGTACACGGCAAATTACAAAACAAAACAACTTCGTCCGGTAAATTGAATTCGTTTTTACTCGTTATCAGTCTATTCACGTATTTCAAAGCCCATTTCCACGCCGTTCAATATTCTTCTCACTTCACCTCTACTCTAGTTAAGTTCTACAGTCGTGTTAACCACCGTTCAGAAAGGACAATGAAAATAATCTCCTTGAAAAGTTCCAATTAGCGCTGTCCGCTTCTCATTGAATTCACTCAATAACCACCCAAACCGTGCGATAATGAAGCGAAATGACGTCTACAGTTCGCTAAGAACTAATGAAAGGTAATTGCTCTTGAGTGGGAAACTTAATTAGCGCTTGAAAGTCAATAAGGAAAAAGGATTTGGGAATACGTTGAATGGAAAAAACGCGAGTAAAATGAACTCATTTTCTATGTAGTGTTTTGTTACGTTATTGAAGTTTGATAAAATTGAAAAAAATCATTATTGGAAGATATCTCTTGTTGTAGCGAAAATAAACTTGATAGTCGATATGAGGTTCATTGTACGTTATCGGTTTTGGTGGGAAATTCAGAACCGGCTGATAACGTTGTAATTAACCCCTTCTGGTGCTCGCAATAACTATTGCTCGTTATGTGAAGAACTTGCTTTAGGATTAGATACGTGATTCATTATGTACCGACTGAGCTCATTGGCGTTTCAATGACAAATGACTCAAGGAATTACTCGCGAAATGCAGCTGAGTAATTTGAGGGATTAAATGTGAGATTGAGACTAGTTTTTACCACGAACGGTGTTGTAGGTATTTTGTTTGGTAATTCCTTCAATAAACCTTTTGTTTTCATTCAAAAAATCAATCACCCCGATTCGGCCAATTTTTTTCTGGACGTTTCAAGGTGTCTAGATCAAAATGAGCATATGTCCGTCCGCCATCCACGCCGTTTTTGGTAGTAGAAAAATTTCTAAAAATCTGAAATTTGGGGCAGGAACCCGTTTCTGGATCTAGTTGGTCCTCGAAACTTTTCCGATCGGACCAAATTTGGAGGGGAGGGAGAAGGGCAGGAGTCGAAATGTGTTTTTTGAAAATGGATTATCAAGATTTTTGAAATCTAGGCGTGTGGTGGTACCATTTTTGACTAAATTTTGACGCTGAATCCAATGAGACGGGTCCTAGAACGATTGGCGCCCACTGGAAGTGGTTATAGGTTAAAAAGGATACATATTGTAACGATTTATATTCTTTGTAAATACTTTATTACAATCGTTCACTTGAATACACTGTTCTCATTCACACACTTACACAATGACACAATCACAATTTGCGGTTGTCGCACTATTTATGACATGCGACTATATTCGGACTCCAAGCTGAACTGAACTGTGGCGTTCCTTGGTCCCCTTTTATACTCGCTGCCTCTTGGTTGAGTACCTTCTTGAACCTTCCCTGGTTCTGGGAACTCGACATGTTGTCTCGAGCCAATGGGAAGGTTCCAGCCAATTCAATACGACAGCGCGAATGTTCGAGAGCGACCCTTAGCCCTCCACAGGTCGTTGACCCTGCGACGCTGGCAGCCCATTTGACCAGCGCAGGTGCCAGCTCGCAACAATATCTACTCATTTCGAAAGGGGGTTGTTGAGATTTCGGGTACCTAGGCGTGTGAGGTATCGTTTTCCAATAATTTTTAGACGCTGAATCGATTGTAACGAGTCTCCATGCTGCTGCTCCATGAAATAACCAACCCTTGTGAAAGACTTTGCAGCGTTTTTCAATTAATGGGTGTTTCAGAGCATTGGCACCCTCCAAAATGACTTCAAAGTCAGCAGTTAGATGTAATAGTTAATGTTTTCTGTTGCAGGTGAATCGCGAAGAGCGTCATGAAAACAAAACCCTGTTTGTCCTGCTGCACCGCCTTGAGACCTGGCTGAGAGGAAGATGCTGTCCGGAGGGGTCCCCCCTCCTTATCAGCGTTGGGTGTTGACAAGTGCATCAGTCAGGCGACAACCCCTATCTTGCCTGCCTGGCTCGAAAGCTTCAGTTCATTCACGCCACCTACAGCTGAATGCTGATTTCTCCCCCAAGCCCCCCACCTAATGTGGCATCTACATTCTCCCCTGCTCGGTTCTGTACTTCAACAGCAAGTACTTCTACGCCTTCAGGTGCTTACCAAGTTGACCACTTCAAAGCACCCAAAGTTCCTTCACACGTGTTAACTCTCAGCATCCCTAATCACTATTGGTCTTTTGGCTGAAGCACTGTTTCTTCAGCACAAGAAACTCCGTTGTAGCTTTTGAACTTAGATATTATTGTTCACCAAGAATAAGGCCTAATTATCCTATTTTCTAATACCTTCAGCAGAATGTATCCAACATACAAATTTATTCATTAAAGAAAAGTATTTAGTGACAAATGAAGCAAACCATTTGTTAGGGGATTTTCTGCGCAGAACACAATTCTAAAATAAATTACAACATATTCCATTTTATTCAACTGTCATGAGTTAGGTATTGTGGCTAATTTTTACACCAAACAGAACAAACTGCAGCCTTTCGATGAAATTTTGAATTTCAAGACCCATTTTACAATCAAAATTGAAATTCGAAGTGAACGAAAAATGATTATTATTAGCGATTTAACGTTATTTACTGACTCAGAATTTGTATTCAAGACACCAAAAACCCCTACAAATGATTTCGGTCATTATTTTGTTCAAATTTTTCATTCATATTTTTATTCACACAACTCGATTTGTCAGTAAACAAACTCAATTATCATTCACAGACCGCTCAAAATGTATATTTAAATACGGTATCAATTTAATTATAATCAATAGCTTTTCGCCTTAAATTTACGCAATAGTGGACTTTATCGTTATTTATTTACTAGTTCAATGTAATTGAGTAGAATTATTCGAAACGTTATCGATGAAGCGGTTGTTTTTACAGGTAAATCGATGTATAAGTATACGATAAATGCAGCTCAGAATATCGATGAATAATCAGCTTCGGTGTGACGCTAAGTTTCGCTATGGTAATAAGTGGCAACATAAACGGTAATATGATACGTATGAAAGGAATAGTTAAACGACGCTTTACTGCTTGGAACAGTGAGAATCAGATAAGAAATTGATTGTGATTTCAGGCAAATTGCCACGATTGAATTGTTTCAAACAATTTTATTTATTTGGTTCAGTTGATAAATTATTACTTTTTTTAAATAATTACGTAAAATAGCGTTATTTATTGTTAGCCCGACGCATTTTTTTGTCATTTTGAAACAAAATTGCGTTTAAAATCAATTTAGCCCAAACTTGGCCACTTTTTCGACCATTTTCAACTGCCAATTTCTTCACAAAGTGATACTTCAATCAGCTCAGAGCCTTTCGCTCGCCCGACCATGCAGTAGGGAATCAATAACGAAGACTCAGGTTTTTATTATGTAGAATAGATAGTCGATTCGGTTGTAGTTAGAGAATGTATGTAATGAAAAACGTTGGCGGAGCGTGTTTTTACTCGAGTAAACTTTTTTTTCGTTTTTTAGTTGAATTCTAATAAAACGCCTGATAAATTTTATCAAAATCCCCCCTCCTTCACGCTCCACGGTATGCGTTTAAGAAAACAAGTGACAAAATGTAGGGGTAGTGGACGGCTTCGTTAGTCAACTAATTGAAACGATTTTGTACAGTTTTTGTACACTTTTGGGGGCTGGCCAAATTCCAGAAGCTTTGAGTTGTTATAGTTTAGCCCGTTATTGTACGTTGACTGTGATACGCGATTTGTGTCATAAGTGAATTTTATTTTGAAAGTGAATTCGTTAATCTTGTAAAAGCAACGTCGTTTCCTTCATGAGCAAAGTAGTGTGAATATTTCAAAATTTTCGGACAACATTTTAATTTAATTTCACCACTTTTTCAATTGATGAACGGTGACGAACTTTCTTTCTTCCTCAGATAAATCTATCTAGTTACAATCTCTGCTTATAATAAAATCTCAAACCCACAAAAAAATTTATTTTTTTTTTATTATTTTTTTTTCAATATGCAGGAAATCACAAAAGACAGTCATGGATTTTCAACTAGTCATTCCAATATCCTAATATCACTTATCAACCTTCGACACATTTTCAATAAAAATGAAACATTACAACAAAAACTACCCTGTTACAACTTCAGTAACGTTTATGTGATTCAACAATACTCGCTTTGAAACAAAATTGCTTACGTAGAAAATACGTACGCAAATAAAATGCATTCTAAAATGAATTAAAATCCGTTATTTTTTGTAATTTTATAAAAAGGAAAATTTAATCTATTTACTCATTCCTCGTTGGAAAGTTATCACCGGGATCATTTATACGCTTTCTACTGTACCTATTTACATTGAAATAAATTACCAAAATTTGTTATAGCACGTTGTTGTATTGAATGTGTTTGTCGAATTTGCGTGTTGCGTGCTGTAGAGAATTTTGTTTTCAATTGTTACCTCGTTCAATTCGGAAATTAAAGAAAAATAAAATCTTAAATAAAACCGAAGTTTGTTAAAATGTGTTATTTTGCTGAACTTGTTGACGAATAGTCGAAATCGGAATTTTTGTCTTGATTTTTGGGGTTTTAAGGTTGAAAATGACGTCAATGTTTGGGGGTCGTGTGGGTGGAACGGGACAACTGTTTGGTCAATAAAGGCTTCTATGACGTCACTGTCTCCACATGGCAAGGGTTCACCCCTTATTAGTGCACCGCTTCTATTAAGACTACATCAGTCGATACTTCACTTATCGTTAATGTTATTTATATTGAATACTACAGCAAATAACAAAATTTTATCCAACACCCACAACGTTCTTGTTAACCTCAACAAGTTCAGCAATTCATTCAAACCCGCATTTAAACTGAAACAAATACATTATTCTTTCAAATAACAACGACGATATTAAAACCAGCCTTTTCCTCAAAAATGTACGAATTCCACTTGTTTATCATAATCACCTTTTCATATCCTAAGCGTTAATGCAATCCTGACCACCCCTCAACAGCTCACGGGAGACTTATTTTAAAGCTTTGAGTTAGTAAAAAATATGTTCCTTCAATTTATTTTTAGAACGCCGTCATCCTCGCTTAATCGGGGAATACCAATTATTTTTTATTTATTATTTATTCGTACGTAGATGGTATTTATAGTTATATTTTGTGAGAACAATCGATTATGAAAGTGATTATTTGAGCTGTAAACGTTATATTATATCAAATTTGTTATTGGTATAATGAAATATTACAATATACGTATTCGTGAATACTTTTTCTTTTTTCATTTTCCTTCAATTCCTTCCTATTGATTGAGAAAATAGCTCAATTTTGTCGAAATAAAGCTATAATATCACGATGCGATTGTAACCACGTATCAAGGTTACAATGAGGGGTAATTAGAAGGCCAAGTGTTCACTGAAAAAAAAGTGTCAACGGAAGTTAAAAGTGTTTGTCTGTATGACCTTGGTTGATTTTTTGCAAAAGACAATGTGGAGCAAGGTCGATTGATATGGTATTATTGGTAAAAGGCTGAAGTCAAATATGCGAAGCGAGGTTTAGTAAATAGATTATTTGCTAAAATTGGATCAAGGAAATTCGATTATCTCGTTACGTGAGTGCAATCTCAGTGAGGAAGAATGATTTTGACGTGCCATGGTCTTGAGATGCGCTCAATATGGATGAGGGGGGAAAAAACAAAATTTATAGTGCATACACATCACCCCCTCACTGTCAATAGTAAAGAAGTTTTACATTTTGAAAAAAATGAGCAAGAGTATAAAAGTGAACAGTGATCGTATTGATGACAACACTGTGTGTAAAAAGGCAGTAACACGATTGCAAAATCGGCTTGTTCTGTGTCATTTGTAGCTTTAGCGCATGAAGGGTACTCCTGGAACTTCAAAAAGACAGCTGCTACCAGGAGTATTAAGAAACCGGCAGTTTCTGGTAAGTGCATTAGAGGAAGCAACAAAGCATATTTGGAGCAGTATGCCAGTAAGAAAGGAACTTTGGGGTTCGGGAGAGTCTCACTACAGCTACTTAGCGTCACAGTCTTAGCGCTCCTGGTGACAGTGGGAGGAAGTTAACTACACCCCACCAACTGAAGATAGCACTGATGTTTGAAACATCAGGTTTCTGCAATCACCTAAGAAATTGGAAGAAAAGGGTATTCCAAACAGGACATTTTTGCATGCGTATCACTGCTTACTGAAGCTGCTAGGTATATCCAAAGAGAACAATTTGGCTTGCATTTTACAGCTTCTTGGACAAATTAATTAATTAGCCTTTGTGCCTGTCTGTCGTAAATATATGCTGAACCTGTAAATTATATATATGACAATCTTAACCATTTCTTGAGTTGCAACTCATTGTCTGGGATGCCTCATCATCCTTGGCATCCCTGTTCAGCGGACCTCCTAACCTTCTCTGGCGTTAGCCAGCCAGAATTTGACTGGTACCAACCTAGTCACCAAATAGTGATAGATAGCTTAAAATTGCAGATTTCAACCAAGTTATGAGATTGGGTGAAGATTGAAACAAACACAAAGGTCTTTCTTTGTTGGTGCAAAGGTAGTAGGTAGTCAGTCCTGGAAGTTTTGGGACACTGTCTATACATACTGGTATTCAAATACATTGGACTTTGTTGGGCTCGATGTAAAAGAAATAAAGAAAAACTATTAAACTCACGGCACAAAACGAAATCATAGACGAAATTTGTATTCAAAATGGACAATGACAAGCAAGTTATTGTGCGTTAAAACCACTGATGAGTCTTGATGTTAGTGGGGTGAAGTGAACTTTCTCCTACTGTCACCAGGAGCGCTAAGACTGCGACACTAAAAAGCTTTAGTGAGAGTTCTACATTTGGGAGTTTGGCAGTTATGGTTCATTATTTCTATGTTGATTTTGGTAGATGGAAAAACTCTGCATTCAGGCTCACCACCCAACAAGGAGAAATTAGGGCTTGAAAAATGTGGAAATTCCTTCATTTTTGACCGTTTTTACCTCTGAAAGGGCTGATGCTGTGACAATTTGAATTCATCTGATGTTTTTCCAATGTTTCTGAACATGAATGAACCAGAGGAACAACACAGAGAAAAACCATACACTTCATAACAATGATGGACAATCATTTACGTTTTGGTGGGATTTTGTTATACAGCAGCAGGTGGCAGCACTGTCAAGGCCACCACTATTGGTCACCAGCTGATGGTAAATTGTTGGGGGTAGCAGTTGGGTCTGCACTGTTTGAAAAATCATCCAGCACTCCAATCAAAGCAGTCTCAAAACCTTTCCAATATGCTGACTCTTGGTATTCCATAATATTATCACTTACAAAGTATAGAACTCAAGCTCAAAGTTCTCCTCTCTTAAATGTGATATCTAGAACCAAGCTCCAAGGTTAAGGTTACCCAGTGTAAGGTAAGCAATGTTGAAAGAGCAGTTGAGCATTGGT
The DNA here is from genome assembly GCA_019603395.1 of Cyrtorhinus lividipennis. NCBI lineage: Eukaryota > Metazoa > Arthropoda > Insecta > Hemiptera > Miridae > Cyrtorhinus > Cyrtorhinus lividipennis. The sequence goes on from CM034004.1 coordinate 12,559,526, forward strand.
TTTGTTGTATGAACTGACAACTGCCAAGTAATTAGGTACAACTGAGATGTTCTGTTCTATAAGTTGTACAGGTTATGAAGTAATCATAATAATTGATGCTGATTGTAATCATGTTATCGCATTTCTGAAGAAAGTGACATCCAAAGAGTCATTTCATTGCTCACTGTCCCTTCACTCTCTATGCAACCCAATTGAAGTATTTAAGTTCTTGAGGGTAAGTAAGAGACCTTGCACCTTCACTGAAATAGTATTTGACTGACAATTTTAACCTTAACCTGGGGAAGATTGCCAGCCAATAGGAAAAGGGCTCACACAGTCTAGCTGTAGCATGCCTCAGGACAGTGGCGCTGACTACAGGAATCACTGGAAACCCTTGGCACATCAAATCCTAGAATGTACCACCAATCTAAGAACATTTGACGAGCTCATAACCACAACGTCGCCATATTTTCCCGTCCTGAGAAGACGAAAGACGAGTAATAAATGTTCTACCGTTTCTTAAAGTGGTCTTATGAAGTACCGGTCGTTAAAACGTTGGTTGAGACGTTGCTTTTTGCGTCTGCCGTTGGAGAAAAGACTCAAGAACGGTGAAGACTATTTTACAACTGCGTTGCTTCGGGCATATTCAAGTACTTTGCCGAGTTCCTTATCTGCACCATTTTCCGTGTATTTCTAGGTGGAATTAGACTGTATTTTTGGTACCTCAGCTATCAGTTTCAAATTTCATCATTTTATTACAGCAGCAAATTGTGCGTGAGATTGACTCAGTCAATCGTTGGCAATTCTTATCGTAAGCTATTCTCACCGCAATAACAAGCGGAGAAATACTTTAAACTCACACAACCTTCCGTTTCAAATAATCCAATGCCATCGGAAGCATTTAAAACTCGACAAATTCTCGTTAGCGAAAAAAACCCTGGCCGCAATTCAAGGATTTCGAATGTGTTCCTACTGACGGAATAACCGTTATTATGCTGCGAATATATCTTTCTTAAAGACGAGCGACTTTTGGGGGCCGGTTGGCGTCCTTTATTGTGCCTTGTCTCTCGTTATTCTTCGATTAGAGGTCGTCGTCTAATTCGGATTTAACTGGACGTCTTTGGTTTATTTATTTTTATTTTTTTCTGTAGAACTAGACCGTCATCAGTCAACGAAAAGTGTTTATAAGATATTTAAAATGTCGTCTCTCGTAGTTTTGGTTTGTTATTCCTCGAATAATCAATCTACATTTTCATGGCAGAGGTCGAGTTTTCCTATTTGCCCCAAAATGAGTCAGTTTGCGTTTCAAGACGCTGTAAATTCTATTATAATGGTTTATTATTCTTGGGAGCAAAGGTATGGAGGAAACCGTGAAAGTGGGGTGTTCCGGACTCATTCCAATCGATTCAGCGTACCGAAATTTAGTGGAAATGGCATCCCACACGCTAAGGTACCCGAAAATCTCGAAAAACGACTTCAAAATAGGTAAGCAGGTACTCATTTTGCGCCAATCGCCAAGCTGGAGAAGGGGAAATTGACCCTGAAATTGAAACTGGCCCCAAAACTGCTGAAGAACTGATCTGAGCAGGTCATGAATACAATAACCAGGGCATGCTGATGCAGCAATGCCAAGTAGAGGGCAGGGACCTGGTAAAACTCCTGTTCATTGGTGGAATTAAGAAATAGCCACACACAGGAGAGTGTGCTTCCAACTGAGAAGACATGCCCAGCGAGCGGAAGCTGCAGAGGCAGCAAGACAGCTTCAAGACCATCACAGGGAAGCAAGAAGAAATGCTAGAAAGGGCAAATGCTGGAAGGAAATCATCAAAGAAGTGGAAAACGGGCTAGAAAATAGTGTGCAACAGATTGAAAACCAACAGCAGCCCAAGCCCATCAGATCCAGGAGCAATGGTAGGCATTGTCAATGGTCCATTCCCGCAGAGTATACTCAGCCAGATTGCTGACTTCCCCTTATTCTCAGAAGAAGAAGCCAGTTGGCCCCAGGACCAGACGGCGTGCCAGCAGAAGTTCATAAAATTGTTGCTGAGACCTGTCCAGGTCTTTTGCTAGGAATATGTAACACCTGCCTTACAGCAGGAATGTATAGCAAGCGTTGAAAGCAAGCCCAAGTTGCCCTCATGGACATAGGTAACGGGATCCACAAACCCCATCCTCATTGAGACCACTGTGCATGCTAAACACAGCAGGAAAGGTATTCAAGAAGCTACTCCAACAGCAACTGGAGACAGCATTGGAAAAAGCAGGGGACCTCTCCCATGAACAACATGGTTTCAGGAAAGGGCATTCAACCATCAGAGCTGTTGCTGAGGTGCTCACAGCACTGAAGAAAACGCAAGAAGGAGGTACTCAGTACTCTCCATTTTGACTTATTTTGCGACAACCTCTGTGGAACCCATCTCACTGGGTTCGGCATACGAAAATTAAAGAGAAATGATACCCCACGTGCCCGAAAGAGGTCCTTGGCCAAACATCCTCCAACTTTTGGATGCTGAATCAGGTGAGATGGGCCCCGAGCCAAAGAATACTTACTGGATGAGGGTATGAGTCAAAATGGGTATTTTGGAAATGTGTTTTTCAAGTCCATTAAAATGGGCCGGGACTCGGATGAAGCCACTGGGTGTACAGGCAAAAATGGGCACCATCTACAATTTCGATGTGTGGATTTTCAGAGTTTGGGTACCTGGGCGTGTGGGGGTAATTTCCACTAAATTTTGGACGCTGATCCATTTAAATCCGATTGAAGCCACAGGTGGGTATCCGGCCTACTACCAATTCCGATTTTTGGGTTCCTGGCGTGTGAAGTATAATTTCCACTAAATTTGGACTGGGGGACGATGAACTGGGTATAGGCCAAAATGGGTTTATATCTACCTATTCCGAATATGGGTTTTCAAGATTTTTGGGTATCTGGGCGTGTGGGGTGCCATTTTCACCCAAATTTGGACGCTGAATCGATAGGAATGAGTCATAGATACTCCACACTCACTGTTTTCCCCATAATCTTCCTCCAAAGTACAATAAACCATTGATTATTCATTTTTCTGGCGCACTGATTACCTCAAAGCTGAACAGATTTCAATGAATGTGGCAATTTTTGGGCGTGTGCACTTTCCCTCGGAGCCGATGAAACGCCGTGAGTCACTTCCTTCGGATGAATAGTCGCGGAATAGGCGATGAAGTTGGATGCCAAGTGGATTTCGTCTTCACTGACTAAATCGTACAGAAACGTGGGGAAAGTAGAAGGATCAGAAAGGGACATTTTGCCCCGCGTTGGTATTATTTTTTTTCTCATTTCCCATTCGCGTTTTCAGGCGCCAATAACAATCACGTATCGCGAGCTCACACCGGACTTTATAAATATTTTGAAATTGAATATTTGCCAAAGTTCGAACGTGCGTCCGTTGGCTCCACCGGCGGTCGCCTGTGCCAACAGCTCAACTTCTCCTGTTGTCAAACGCGTCTGAAATGTTTTTGATCATTTGGAAAACAATAATCCGCTTTAGCGTAACATACCGGTGACCGGCCGGTTTATTTCGGTGTTGTGATACGTGTGGAAGGGCTTCGTTCCTCTTAAAACACGCCCACGTACGCGAAATACGGTAATTCAGGCAGCTGCTACCAGAAATAGAGTTCGCTACCGTCACACACAGTATATGCGAAGATTGAACCCACTCGTCGTCATTTTAAAGATAGGAGCGAAGGGAATACACAAATGGATTCACAAATCAATTTTTTGCCAATTATCAGTCAACCCTTGGAAAATCCAATTTAGAAGAAATTTCAGTAAAATGAATTCGAAACCCGTAAACCCGACGCCAAATAAGTAAGATCCGCAGCTAAATGGCTCTCGAAACTAGTTTTTTCACTAATCTGTGAATTGACAAGGCTTCCTACGATTAACATGTATGTACTCGTTACATAGTAGGTCACATATGGGATCAAAATTTAATGTTTTTGATGTGTAAACAGCCTCCTTTGGGCATGCCAATATGTAACATTGCGTCTACAGTAGCCAAACCAGAGGAAAAATCACTAATCCAACGCGATATAATAAAGAATATAATATATTATAAATAAGACAATCGCATTTTTATAAAATCATATTAATTTACCACTTATTCGTGAGATTCAATCAATTTTTCCAGTTTTGCCTCATGTTTGACCAAAATTTAGATCGATCTATAGCTTTTTTCCCCAAATTTGGTTTGTAGGGGTCACAATGTGGGGGAGGAACAATTGGTGCCGACTGGAAGAAGTTATGGTATCTATCTACCCATTTTGAATGAGTGTTTCGAAATTTCTGATACCTAGACGTGTGGGGTATCATTTTCCACTAAATTTTGGACCCTGAATCGATTGGAATGGGTCCGGGACGTGCCACACCCACTGTTTTCCCTAGGTTCGATATTTTCGGTGATTTAGGAGTGTGGGGTATCGTTAACCACTAAATGTTGGACGCTGAATCGATTGGAATGAGTCTCCATGCTCCTGATCGAGGAATAACCAACCCCTGTGCAGCGTTTTTCTAAAACTTTTTTCCGAAATTCGCAATTATCAAGTACATGTTTTTTTTTTTTTTTTTAAAACAAGGCGAAAAAATGAGTTAATGTTTTTTTTTTAATTTATTTGTTTTGTTGTCAACAAATTTGTACGGTTGATGTTTTTGTGTTTAAAAAAAGTGTCCTTAATTTTTCACGATTTGGCTGAATAGGAAGTTGGAGAGGAATGAGGTATGAGGGGTGGGTCACGTTTCACCCGGCGGAAGGCGTGGAGGTCGCCCGGTCGCCCACCAGCTTCGCCGAAAATAGTAGAAGAAAAACGAGTGGCAAGAAGAAAGTTTTCTTCTTTTTCTTCTTTCCCCGGCGGAGGAGCGGAGCGGGCGCTTCGCGACAGAGCGCCAAGCCGCTCCGCGGGTCGATAAGCTCCGTCCTCCCATTGGCCCGAAAGCCGCCAGTGGAAATTTCCACTGACTCCGCGGGTCGGCTCTTTTACGGGTTGTCCTCCACCCCGCCTTCTCCGCCGGCTTCCCCCGTTGCCCTCTGGCGTCTATTTATAGACGACGACGCCGCGTATTCGCTCCGTCTCCCTTTTGTTGATACGCTCTTCGTCATAAGTTCGTCCGAGTCAAGGACGGTTGGGGGGGTCGAAGACAGGCCCCTTCGTTCCTCTTCTTCTTCTTCGTCTTCTTGGGGGTTTCACCTCCTAACGGCATCCGCTAAACGTTCACAAGTCCACTAGCCAACAGACACAAGTGCCCCCATTCACACCGACACATGAACATACACCTACATGCAACACCGGACAGGTAGAAACACTCCCCTCACGTCACGCGCTTTCATGTGACGTCACGCTATGCTGTCTCACATCACGTAACATGCGGTGAAGCACTGGTATAACTGTTACGTTGACAGCCACTGAAACGTGGCCATTGTGAGCCAAATTATGGTCTTCTCTCGTAGTGATACCAAATTGGAAGATGAATTGGAAATAGTGGATATTTCAATCGTACTTGGCAGATCCAGACGGCCGAGGAACATGAGATCAATGACTAAAGGGAAAAATTAGAGAAGTTTCATTTATTTTCGGAGCTCCTTTCCTATTTCCTCTCTGGCTGTTTGTAGAGACAATGGAATCCTAATAAAGCTTATATTTTGTTTCGTTCAAAAATTCCCTCACTCCCCACTTTCCACCTATAGTCGCACTAATCCAACAAACTTCCATCTGAAGAAGCCATGCAACGAATATTCATTAAATCTCCAAAATACCCATTTCTATCCCTACTCATAGAATTCCTCGATATTTACGCACCTCTTTAAGATTTGCCATCTTAGTATCATGAAACGTGAAGCACATAGTCTAAAGATAGGTATATAAAGACCTGCGCCATTATGGTCGTAATACTGCTTCAAAATTCAAAAAATTAGTGATCAATTTTCCAAAATTGGGGTCATCTAACGAACCTCCCAAAGACCTACGCACGAATTTGTGTGGCGGAATTAATGTTTCTTAAATATTTCAGTTGGCCCTCTAAATAGATAGATAGATAAATTTCCGTTCATTTGAGGGAAAACTCGAAAATACGCATTTTATTAACCCTCTCTCTACCACGTTATTTTTAATTTTTTCCGATCCAATTGACTGGGTATTAAAAAAGAAGTGAAATCCTACATTTTTGTTTATAATTCTCATTAGAATAAAACAATACACGTCTCTTCCTCCACAAATTTCACCTGCGCAAGACGTTACGAACCAATTTTTCCGCCCGGAACTTGATCAGAACCACGCGATATTGAAAAATTGTGTTTTTCTGGCTTTAGGAATTTTTTTTTTTTTTAATAAATTTATTTCAATTTAAGTACATGAAAAACATGAAAAAATACAGCGGATGCACACATTTGTGATGCATATTGAGTGAGGAATATTAAAAGAGAATAATTATTACTCGAAACGCCCTCCCAAACAGAATTTTGGAGTTGGCAAAATGATAAATGAGATTGTGGTATGTCAAATAAGTCTACACACGCGTTATGTTACTTCATAGTGTTTCTTAGTATTGGTTTCCATCGTTTAGTTACCAGAAATCAAAGATTATCTTGCAATTAGGCTGTAAATGAGCCATTTAAATTGATGGAAAGTAAAAATAGCTTGATAAAGTTCATAAATGATGAAGTGGTCTGTGAAAAACGTCTATCCAACAAAACTACGACAAATTGAAAAGTTTTAGGTGAGTTTTTTGAGGTGATAGGGTGCTTTTATGGAACGAATGAATCTATAGGAGTTGAATTATGTGGATTAATTGTAGATCTTCAGGCTGTTATCAAGTATTGAATTACTCATTAGTTAACGCCGCTCATTTTCATTAATCAAGGTAAGAAATACTGTTGTTTTAGGGCGTTTTAAGGGAACATGAACAACCTGCCAAGAACTCGAGTCCTGGCCAACACGAGCGGAGCACAAAAAGACTCAGGAGAGTCCTTGAACGCCACGTCGGAAACAGGGAGAACAAGAGCGAGTTTGGACCGGGCTGAAGAGTTGCCATCAAAGGGAATCATCAGTAAGTATCTCAAATCAGAATGGCGAATATGCTGTTTGATTAGAAATTCGCATGTAATACGTCGGTGGCAGTAGCAATCGCCTGACGAGAGTAACAGCGTAATTTGAGGTCTCTGACGACGTTCTAATTGCGCACAAAGCTTGAAAGCCTTTGATCTGGACTACTGATTGAACGAGGCGTTCGTTATGCCAGCAAAGGGCAAATTAGAGAGCGTAATAACGTCGCAACCAGATGCAACTGAAGTGGAAGCGACGGGATTCCCGTTCCGGTTTAGGTGACGGAACGGCGCCTGTAGAGCGATCTAGCGGCCACTCGGTCAACTTCAGAGCTTTCAAGAGTGTAGCGCTAAAGCGGCGTTAAAGACCGTCGTCAACTTTCTGTAGCCAATAATTCCGTCTGTTGGTTGATTACTGCTTGAATAATCAACGTATGTAATCATTGTAGACGTTTATCACCCTGAATGGCCGACGGGAGATAATTATGGAAACACGTTGCACATAGAAATGGATAGAAATAGCATTATATTTCCACAAAAACTCTGCAAATTCTTGCACATGGGTTGGTTATTTCTCGGACCAGGTGTATGGAGACACATTCCAATCGATTTAGGGTCCAGAATTTATTGGATAATGATACCCCACACGCCTAGGTACCAGGAATATCACAAACCCGCAGCCGAAATAAGTGAATATATACCCATTTTGGCCCATAACGTCTTCCGGTAGGCACCAATCGTCCCGGGGCTCATTGAATTGAGCATCTGAAATTTTCTCGAAAATGATACCCCACACACCTAGATCGCCAAAATACACATTTTGACCTCACCCTTCAAATTTGGCCCGACCTGGCTGCCGAACATGGGGAAAACAGTAAATGTGGCGGGTATTAGACCCATTCCAATTGATTTAGGGTCCAAAATTTAGTGGAAAATGATACCCAACACGCTTAGGTACAAGAAATCTCGAAACCACATTCGAAATGGGTAGATAGGTACCAATTTTGGCGCATAACCTCATTCAGAGGGCGCCAATCGTTCCGGGGCCCATTTTTTTTTTTTTTTTTGGATTCAGCGTTCAAAATATAGTGGAAACTGATACCCAACACTCCAAGAGCGCCAAAAATCTCGAAAATCCATTTTTTGAAATACACATTTTGACTCCCAATCCCCCTCAAATTTGGTCCGATTGGGCTGAAAAGTTTCAGAGACTCACTAGAGCCGTCAACTAAAGCCTGGAAAGTGCTAAAGTAAATACAAAAAAGCATTGTCCAAAAACGTTGCGTTACTTTGAGAAAGAAAACTTGCAGAAATTTTGTTTCAAAAGTGGTGGCATCCTAGTGGTGACTAAGTTAAACTAATGTAGTACAGAACGGATGTGGTTTTATTGCAGATTCACCAGGATCTTTGAGTAAGTCTCCAGTAAAAGAATGAGTGAAAATATTTTGGACACATTTAGGAACAAAAGGACTCATCGAACAAACAGCATTAGTACCGTAGTAGTTGGGACTGATAGCTATAGTTCCAATCTGTCTAGTCATCTTATTATTTTTGATATAAATTCAACGAAAACAATCTTCAAGATAATAAACTTGCTATTAATTTAGTTCGGCATGAAGGCATGCTCACTCATTACATTAGGTACCAATCCATTCGACGTCATCAAGCACCAGAAATGGGCATTTTCACAGGGATTGGTTATAGATTGGTTATTGCTATTGGAAACTCATTTCTTCAACATAGGGAAAATGGGGAAAACAGTGAATGTGGCGGGTATCAGACCCATTCCAATCGATTCAGGGTCCAAAATTTGGTGGAAAATGATACCCCACACGCCTAGGTACCAGAAATCTGGAAAACCCACTTTTGAAATAGGTAGATAGGTACCCATTTTGTCCCATAACCTCATCCAAAGAGCTCTTATCGTTCCGGGACCCATTTCATTGGATTCAGCGTCCAAAATTTAATAGAAAATTATACCCCACGCACCTGGATCGCCGAAAATCCATTTTCAAAGTACAATTTTTACCCCTACCCCCCTCCAATGTGGTCCGATCGGGCTGAAAAGTTTTGAGGACTTTTAGAGAATTTTATAGAAATTGTTTCTATTACCAAAATCGTTGTAGACGGCGGACGGACACTATCTTATTTTGATCTAGACACCTTGAAACGCCTAGAAAACATGTTTATTACAATGCCCCCCCCCCCCATTTCATTGGATTTCAAAATTTAGCAAACTAACCTCGAAAATCCATTTTTCAAGATACAGATTTTGACCCCCACCACCTTTTTTTTGACAAATTGGAGAGATTTACTTTCTGCATGAAAACATAGGTTGATTATTTAGAGAATAACCAACCAAAATACTATTATATAAAAAATAAAATAGTATTAAATAATATGAATGACAAATGTGTAAAATTACCTACAACACCAACCTGAACCAACTTTCATAGAAAACAAAAAATGATAAAAATTAGGCGCTTCAGAGCCTCTTATCAACTGGGCGTATGTGGCGCAGGCGCATTTAACTTGGGAAGGTTACCCTTTACATTGGGTACCAACGTGATAACATTGAATTACCTACTTTTCAACATGGAAATGAATGAACTTGAATGAGGCCAAAAGAACGTCTTAACTAAATAATTTATGTTCAGAAAAATCTTATTTTGTCGCTGTTTTTTCCGTTTATATATTTATTAAATAGAATATAGAAATTTACGTTGATTCAACACCTCTGATTTAGTCGATCGGGGAAATTTCCCTACATGTGGGGCAAGAAGGTACCGCGACATCACTGACGAAGCCGAAAATTCACTGCCTTCTTGATCAAAACAACTGTGCCATCGTGTTCAACTTTATGATTTTTTGTAAAAGCGAGGTTGAAATTACGTTAAATTATCATAGCCAATAACTAATCGATATTATTGAAATACTTTGCAAATTGTTTAATTCGTGATTAATGGGTATTTACGGCGGATGACGTCAAACTCGGTGTTTTCCGGGTCAAGTAGTCAAATAACAAGGAGAAAAATAGGATTGGTCGGCCGATGTGACGAATGGCCATGTCTGGGGAGAATCTTGTTGACGCTAACCTGCCCTACATTGAATATTAAAAAAAGAAAAAAGTGAAACTGCGTCGTAGGGAACTTTCTTTTTGCCGTTGGAGATTTTGTTTCACTGGGATGATCGTTTCAAAAATGAGTGGCGGTGTTTTATATATTAATTTTTATCCATTCCAATCACTTTATTATTGTGAGGGCAGTTGTGAGTGTTTCTCATGACACATACAAGCGATCATTTACTATTAGTTCAGTAGAACTGAATTTTGGAAATAAATTATTAATTTTATAAAAATTAAATTAAATTATTTATTAAATTTATTATTATTATTTGATTTAATTGAAGGCTCTGTGGAAAGTCCGAAAAGTTAATATAAAGGCAAACTTGACTCAAAGTCGAGTGATACAACTTTTATAATAAAATAATTGAAAACGTTGGGAAAATATTGATCTCAGTTGGTTATTCCTTAAATAATTAACTTATATTTTCAACTTAACTTATATGCCCAAGGTGAACCTCCGAAACAATGGGTAAAAATGTAAATTTTTGGAAATTTGGATTTTCGAGGGTACATTTTCCATTAAATTTTAAGCGCTGAATCCATTGAAATGGGTCCAGATTGGTACCCACTGGGGGTAGGTATCGGTCAAAAAATGGGTACCTACTCATTTAGAAAGTGGTTTTTCTAAATTTTGGGTATCTAGGCGGAGTATCATTATCCACTAAGAATATTGGGCGCTGAATCGATAAAAATGGAGTTCGGTATTCCGCACTTAACCTCCAAAGAATAACTAACCCCAAAAAAAAAACTAGTTTTTTTTTTTTAATTAAGGGCGGGAACTGAAATGCTTCATATTGCTTCATTATTTGATGTTATGCCATTCCCACGTCGAATGGCTATTTAGGCCGATATTTTTCCCAAAACCATCGACAAAGTTGAAGGATATATTTATATTGATGTTTCGGAGTGTTCCGGCCCTACAGAATTGTGTTTTATCTCAATTTGTTGGGAATTTATCAATTCTCAAGTACGGTTTAGGCGCCGTTTTGGAGTAATGAGGCAAAAAAATGAATACATTCTAAACATTTCAACGTTTTATGAATGCCTTTAAAGTTGTAATTATCTTTGAGAGCAGTAATATTCTGGACGTTTCATGGTGTCTAGATCAAAAAAGTAGAAAAATTTCTAAAAATCTGAAATTTGGATCAGGGGTCCGTCCCCGCTCTAGTTGGTCCTCAAAACTTTTCGGCCCAATCGGACCACATTTGGACGGGGTAGGGGTCAAAATGTGTTTTTTGAAAAATGGATTTTCGAGGTATCATTTTCCACTAAATGTTGGACGCTGAATCCAATGCAATGGATCCGGAAACGATTGGTGCCCTCTGGATGAGGTTATGTGTTTTATCTCAATTTGTAGGGAATTTATCAATTCTCAAGTACGGTTTGGGCGCCGTTTTGGAGTTATGAGGCAAAAAATGGTTACATTTGAAACATTTCAACGTTTTATAAATGCCTTTAAAGTTGCAATTGTCTTTGAGAGCTGTGAAATAGTAAAAACTTGAATTAATTTTTTCGTTTATCTGAATCTACAGGGTATTTTGCATCAGTTTCACGATTAGGGGCGATCGTGGTTGTAGTTTGAATTCAAATAAGAAGCCGGTTTGGCGCGTAAACTCAATACTTTCTGCGTTAGCATCCTTCGTGTTGTCCGTAGACTGTTCGCCATGGACCAGGTCAATCTCTCCTACATCTCAAAATTTTGTTAGCCAGTGAAAATGTGTAAAGGGTCAGTTGTAATTTTTTTACGCGGATTTTAACAATCGTTCACCAATTTCGACCAAATCGCTCGCCGTTTATTTAACGTGGATGGAATTGATTGTCAATAAGTGACAGTGCGCGTCGTTTTTTCTTCCCCCGACGAAGGAAACCCCAGTGAAACTTCGGCTGTGGTGAGACGGGCACAAATCGGACGGATGGTGTTACATTGAAATGTGATAAATCTATGACGTGGAGCAATATATTTGACAATTATTCACCGGTAGAGAAATGAGTGGACGGCCACGGACCACATCCTTCGCTGAGGGTAACAAGCAGCCTCACATACCTGTTTTAGGTGGAATGAAAATAAGTAGTAAGTGCAGTTGTTCCACCAACGATACTTCCATAAAATTGTTCCATTTCTTTTGAAAATATCGCAATCGCCTTTCATTCGATTGATATTACCTCCAAGTTAAAATTGAGTTTCATTTGAATTCATTTAGACGCGTTTCGGCGGTCAAGTTTTCTCGTGACTCGAGTCGTTGGAAAATGATTTTTCTTTCTAATATGGACGTCACCTCCCCGTTTTATAATCCTAACCTCTAATGAAAGAACGAGAGAATTACGATATAAAATTTCAGCCCCGCCTTAGCTTTCAACTAAAAGCAAATTCTCCAATATCACTTCCCATTTGTACATTTTTTTCTTCAGTAACCGAGTCTTACCCTCACCCAACACCAATCTACCCCAATAGGTGCTGTTAACTGCATGTCAGGCATGTTTCAGTTCTTGTATTCTCAATTGGTTTTTTTTTAACTCATTCCAATTTGTTCTTAGAAAGAATTTGTTTCATTAGTGAGATCCCGCTCGATATTTCACTCTAAAACGTATTTTCGTTGATTTCTGGGCCATTTTGCGTCGTAGTTTTCCATCGGGTTTTCTTCGTTCTTATCACTACTGTCGTCTGTCAATTGAAAGTTCTTTTTGTCAATCATTTTTCCCCGTTCATTCTTTGTGTTGAAAAGGTTCCTTTGTTTCTCGATCGGTACTACGCGTTTAAAGCTCTTGCTCAGAGTTGACTCAGCTCTCGGTTTTGGTGCGTTAGCACAAAATCTGCGTTCTATGATGACGTCAATCCTACACATTGAGGACTATTGAATTTGCTGGGCGACATCATCAGTATGCCCCCGATTTTCTGCAGCCACGTCCTTGGTAACGTCAAATTCAACGGTGGAGAATCTTATTCGTGAAGCATGTCATAATTTGATGCCCTGTGCTTGATGGTTGCTTCAACGCAATCCATCTATAGATTTCAGTCGTGAGGAGCAACAATCGTTGAACTTATCAGATGAAGCTGCCTCTAATCTCTACCAAACCAGTCTTCTACGACAGCTGACCATGTCTGAGCAATCTCCAGGCTCAAAAGCCAAATTTCATCTTCTCCACCCAAAAAGGAAGCACTCTTGAACGCTTCAGATGGTGGCCAACAAACGGCCCTGCTTCTGATATACAGTGTGTTAACCTTCAACAGCCTTGAAGAGGTCAATTCTACAACTAATTTGCAACAAAAAGTGTCTTCAAGACTTTTCTTTTCAGAAACTTCGTTGCAGAGTTATTCACGATTTAAGATTTCTTTCCGTGTTTTCGACCTGATGACACTAAAACGGCCATAACTCACTTAATTTACAAATTAATCTCAATTCTGATTATACCGTTGGAAAGCAGCTATTTTGGGTTACTTTTTCCAGGAATGAACGCAGGCACTCTTCTGAGAAAAATATTTCCTTTGTCTCTCTTACAGTTAATTGATGAAAGTTTCGCGTTTTCATTTCTTAAATTGAGGCTGAATTAGTGAATACCAATACTCAGTTATGCAAGTCGTTGAGGGGCCCATCAAAAGGGAAATTTGACGCTTTTTCCAACGGTATACTCAGAATTGAGATTACCTTGTAAGTTAAGGGCGTTAAGGCCGTTTAAGTGACATCAGGTTGGAAACACGAAAAACATCTTAAATCGTGAACAAATCGGAAACGAAGCCTTTAAAAGAAATGTTCTGAAGACACTTTTTGTTGCAAATTAGTTGTAGAATCGACCTCATAAAGGCTGACCAGCAGGTCACATCTGCTTTTTACAGTAATGGACTGTATACCAATTCTCTAGAGTAAAAGATCTACTTGAACATTAACAAACACACCAAAAGTTCAGAAGAAATTTGGTGAATGATCGGCCTAAAGAATTGAAATGATTTTGCTTTATTGTTGTCCATTTAGCCCACTGACGTTCACGAATATTGTTGAGTACAAATGAGTCGTGCAAAAATGATTTTATAGCTTTGAAGTACGTCCCGCCCCTCGGAGTTTCCGAAAAAAACTTCAAAATCCATCGATTTTTTCCAGTTTTTTGCCTTACAACGTAATCGACCAATTCGATTTCTTCTACAAATCTTATTTTTCCAATAACGAGTGAACTTCTTGACCAAATTGCTTCATTTTGCTACATAATTTTCCACGTGGAATTGCTATTTAGGCCGATATTCTATCAAAGATCGTCGACAAAAAGATGAAATTTCGAATTTTTGAAGAAAAACATTGGACTTTCGAGATTTTTGACGATCTAGGCGTGTGGGGTATCATTTTCGACTAAATTCTGGACGCTGAATCCAATGAAATGGGTCTTAGAACGATTGGCGCCCACCGGAAGAGGTTATGGGTCAAAATGGGTCTCTATCTACCCATTTTGAATATGTGTTTTCAATATATCTGGCACCTAGGCGTGTGGGGTATCATTTTCGACTAAATTCTGGACGCTGAATCCAATGAAATGGGTCTTAGAACGATTGACGCCCACTGAAAGATTTTATGGACGCTGAATCGATTGGAATGAGTCTTCATGCGCCTGGTCCGAGGAAAAACCAACCCTTGTGAAAGAATTTCCAGCGTTTTACATTTTGGAATGTTTTTTGCCTTAGAAAATTGTGTTTTACCTCAATTTGTAGGGAATTTATCTATTCTCATATGCGTTTTTTAGTTATGAGGCAAAAACTGATAACATTCGAAACATTTCGACATTTTATGAATGCCCTGAAAGTTGCTATCGTCTTTCAGAGCTGCAAAATAGTAAAAAGGTGAATTCCTTTTTTCGCTTGTCTATATCTAGCAAGCTATTTCGCGTCAGTTTCCGTATAATTCAAGCTCCTAATTATTTTAGCTGAAATAATTCCACGATAGTCGTTTCATTGCCTCCCTCGTTGAATTTCTTCTCGATCCGATTGGCTCTGATATTTTTTTTTCTCGGTGAGAGTTGGCGATAAGAGAAGATTTAATCGAAACGATACGAACTTTAATCTTCTGGAACGCATTGGTAATTCGCAGCTCATCGAATCGAGAAGCGTTGGTGCGACGCAAATGGGTGAAACCTTTCAAACTCGCCAGTTTCGTTCGTAAATGAGACCTCATTTTGAGTTGGGTGTCGGTAATGGTCGTTAAATACCTGACGGGCATTATTCACGGTTGTGTGAAACTTAAAATCGGATTCGGGTTCCGGGTTTGCCAAGGCGTTGTTCTAAAGTGGTAATTTTTCTAATAATTAAAAGCAATTTTTTCTCAATTTTAGGTTGAAAAATTCGCGTAAAGGTCTGAATACCATATTTTTGGCTTCATATTTAATACCTACAGATGATAAATCTGTTGCAGTATTATCAGCAGAGCCCTTATAAAACCTTTAAATTATTTTATTTTATTTTTTTGATTGAGTGGAAACGGGATGTCTTTGTGTGTTGGAAATCAATTAGGCAATAAATGTGTGAAAAACTGCCAAGTTGTTAATAATTTAGAACTAAATCTCAATTAATGAAACACAATTTCGTACCAGAGCGGGAAAAAGAGGCACTATGTGACGTCACAGGTGTCGTACAACATCATGATAACATTGAAATAATTGTTTCAAGGAAGTTTATTGGTTGTACATAAGAATAAAAATTATATTCATATTGATATAAATTACAAAATAAATATTGTGAGGCTTTAATTAATATAAAATAATTGAGGAGATAATTCCCAACTGGTAGGTTGTTAACTGGCGGCACCTCTCCCAACTGGAAGTCATTCAAACTTAGTTTGAATGTTGACCACATTCATGGCGTCAGCGCCACCCTCGCTCTAGTTGCTGGCGGTTCTTCCCTCCCAAAATTCAAAACGCATAGCTTTTGAAAATTCTCAAATTTTGATTGGTTATTCATGAATAATCACGCCAATGGTTAACCTCTCCAATTGGCGCCAAAATTTGACTGCTTACGTTTCATAATAGTTAGCTTGATTAGAAAACTGAAATGTCTGTTTGCCGTCCAGGCCATTTTCGGTAGTAGTGAATAAAAATCTGAAATTTCAGTCAGGGATCCGTTTCCGGCTCTAGTTGCTCTTCGGACCAAATTTGTGGGGTTAGGGGTCAAAATGTTTGATTTGAAAAAGTATTTTGGAGATTTATGGTGATTTACCCGTGTGAGGTATCATTTTCCACTAAATTTTGAACGCTGAATCTGATGAGACGGTTCCCGGAATTATTGGCGCCCACCAAAAGAGGTTATGGGTCAAAATGGGTGTCTATCTACCCATTTCGAAAATGGGTATTCGAAATTTCCGGTACCTAGGCGTGTGGGGTAGCATTTTTAACTAAATTTTGGACGCTGAATTGGAATGAGTCTCCACGCTAACCAACCCCTGTGAAAGAATTTGTTGCGTGATTTGTGATGCTCCTTTGAGAAATTGATAGAAACAAAAATTAATTTTGGTCCCATGTAAATTTATTTGGTTTTCTCGCTAAACGAGGAGAAATGAATATCAATTACCAGTTTGGCTGTAAGATTTTTCTAAATTTTTGACTCATTTCAGGCTCTAGTTGGAGATTACTTCCCAAAAAGGCCTAACTTAGCTGGCCTGTTCAATTAACATACATTTCATTTCCTCAGAACTTAAAAACTACGCCCTTGTTATGGTGCAGCATCTCGTTTTCCACTAAAAGCAGACTATATTTTGAGATTTTTTAAGCAAAAATAAGAGCGTTCGTTCATATTCCCAGGCGTGTGGACTCTCTTGACATCGTTGCTTTGTGATAAGTGTATTATTTTGATAGTTTGGTCCAAAAAAAATACGTTTTTGAATGTTTTCATGTCGTGGAATGAATTTGGCGATTGTAATAAATGCAAAATTTAAATTTTGAGTCGCTTGATTCCGCTGAATGGTACTTGGCGTGATGTATTGTGAGGCTTGTAATTTGTCTCTATTAATTTTTATTTCGTTTTGTTGGTTATGTATGATGGTTCGAGCCTATCGCTAGGTCGTCGTCGTTACTTGTTAATGACGTAGGTGGTTGGTAACCGTCCCCGGCAGTCGTTGTTCCAGTTCCGGGGTCAAATCCGCTACAAGACGACCCTTGGCAAGGGGCGTGATATCGCGGTGCGTAGCCAACCGAGTGCTGCCGCCTCGCGGACGATTCCCGAACTAGGTTCGATGGTTCGATACGCTGCCCAACTTTATTGATTCTCGCTGGAAAAAGGCTCCGCTTTTACTTCGCCGCTTGTGGATGAGGCTCTCCCTAACGTCCTTGTTCCTTTTTACACGCTTTCTTATTTAAATATCGAGAGAGGCCGACCAAGGCTCGGGTTTTCGTCTGGGTTGCCGAATAATCTCAGCTTTTCTCGGCCCAAGTTTCGTTTCCCGTCTCGTCGATTTCGACGCTCTCAGCCAACTTCCTTATTCGCTCTCTTGTAACGCATGGTCGCTTTCCCGCGCATTAGCACGCCCCTACGAGTCCCTTTACACCTGAGGTACCAGTTTATTTTGCCTTTGAGAGAATTTGGATTGCTGGACAATGCCATTTCATGACGAAATCTTCAGGGGACCCTAACCTCTCAGAGTCTAGGCACCTAGAAAAATCGCTCAAATTTCTACTCATAGTATTAAATTGAAGCAATCAAACTTTTATAGGGTGTTCCAGAAGTAGCGCCTAATTTCAAAGTGCAATTTTTATTGGAAAACGTAGGAAAACAACTCCGACATTTATGTGTGAAAAATGATTCTAATTATAAAAAAATTGAAGTTTAATTTAATGTATTTAACTAATTGATAATTAATTAATCAAGTATTTGGTATAAAATAAGTAATAATTAAAATTCTTAACAAATTAAATTTTGATTACCTTTCCTATAAACACCCTTAAAAAAGACGTAATTTTTACCTATGTGAGTTTTAGTAAAATTTTCTTGAAAGAAAATTTCCCCTTATTTCGGCTTTATTGTTCTTCACATTCGTATTTCATTCAGATTTTCTAATTTTATTCTCAATTACGTTTATGAATATCAATTTGCACCACTGACGTCATTATTATACAAATGTATCGAGTCCGATTGACGCTTTGTCATATTATATAAGAATCGCGCGTTATTTGTTTTGATTTTACCCCTGAGAGTAGTGAAATTTGAATGCAGCAGCTGTGTAAAGAAAATGTGAACGTTGAACCCTTCAACAAATATTCGACGTGAAGTATCTGTAGGCTTTGTCTTCGTAATTATTCTAAATCTCGCCGGCTCATCGCGTATTTTTCCTCCAGACGGTGAAACCTTATTTTTAACCGATTAGCGGTAATTATTTTTATCTCGTTAGATTAAGGCCGTCTTATGGGTAAATTTTGTTATCGGAGAATTGTGGCGAATTTCGTTCTCTTCAAGCTCGTCTTCTATTATCAGGGCCTGTATTTTTTACGGGTTACATCATGTTTGGCCCATTTAGTGCTGAGAAGTTCGTATTTCTATGGTCGATTATTTTGGATAAAATGTCTACGCTTTCGCAGGAGTGTTGCCATAAGGGGTGGGTGAAAAGGGGTACGAGCCTACAATTTCGAAAGAAGGTTTTGAGGTTTTTGGGTACCTAGGCTTGTAGGGTATCATTTTCCACTAAATTTAGGGCGCTGAATCCAATGAGGCGGGTCCCGAAACGATTGGCGTCCACCGGAAGAGGTTATGGGTCAAAATGGGTATCCACCTGCCTATTTGAAAAGTTGGTTTTCAAAATTTCCGATAGCAAGGCGTGTGGGGTATCATTTTCCCCTATATTTTGGACGCTGAATCCAATGAGACGGGTCCCGGAATGATTTGCGTCCACCGGAACAGGTTATGGGTCAAAATAGGTATCGAGCTACCTATTTCGAAAGTGGGTTTTTCAGATTTCTTGTACCTAGGCGTGTGGGGTATCATTTTTCATTAAATTTTGGACGCTGAATCGATTGGAATGAGTCTCCACGCTCTTGGGATTTGATCTAGACATCATGAAACGACACCATCAAACGGAAATGTTGACCCTCGGCATGATTACTACATAGGTTGATTATTCAAGGAATAGCCATCGAAAAAGAAGGGTTCCCCGCACTTCATGTAATTTTATGCGGGTTTTTCTTTTCAATTTGAATACCCTATTACCGAATAGTAATGGTTGAAGACCTGAAAATACAAATAACGTGTGAGGGGCGTTGAAAATACTCCTCGAAAATTAGATTTCCTCCTATTTCCCCGTTCTTGGGACGAGTGGCCTAATTGAAATGTCGAACCTTCCGTGTGGGATTGATAAGATTACGAGCCAATATTGAGAGGGTAAACCATATTGACCCCGTCGGAAGGTGAGGAGCGGGGTCCGTGCTAACAATAGGTTTTAACGATTTCCAACATTTGAAGAGTTGACTCCTGGTTGGCTGTTTCCAAACCAGGCGAGAGCTCGAGAAATATTGCGCCTTTTCCTTCGTTTTAGATAATTCATCAAGAATTTCCTCTTCTCGAAAAATTTATTTCAAATTTGTTTTTGCGTGCTGGAAATGACTCAAGGTGCAGGGAAATGGCCGTCCGGTCGTGATGCAATTCGCGGGAAGAGCCGCGCTAATTCAACAGGTTGCCCGAAAAGCGAAACTCTGGGAACCGGCAGAAACTCATCTTCTGGGAGAAATCTAATTTTCAGCTTCATATCTAAACCGTAGAATTGATTATGAACCCGCAATCGGCACAGAGATCGTATTATAATGACTTCATACGAGTATTCTCTCCGTTGAATCAAACGACTTGACCAATGAATGGTATAAAATGTCCATTTGGAGTTGAACGATGAGAAATTTTCAACGCGTGAGGTCATCTTCATGACCAAACATGAAGTCCTAATTTCTGTCTTCCTGTCGTGATGGCGAGGTATACCCTGAAAGACCATCCACCCCATGACTTCTCCATGATGGCGACCTCCACGTGGAAAAGCCTGAGTTCAAGGAGCATAGTAGAACACGTGCAAATTCACCACAAATCCCTTTCCATACCCGCAAATGTTAGTCTCACTCGCATAATCAAGTTCGTGGTTGTCTTCAACATGTTCCTTCCTGTTCGTTGGGATTTTGGGCTACGGGGAACTCATTTCGTGGTGTTGCGACCGCTTTTTCCCTTAAAAATTCATGAAATCTCAGTACGTAGACTCAAGTTGGAATCAACGGCTATCCAGCAAAATACATGACGGCATCCTCTCTGGCGTGAATACTTCAACTTTTCCGCCCCGGACTCTCCTGATTCAAAAGAAACCACCTTGATAATTGAAAGGAGTTGATTTTTGCGCAAACATGTTCCATACCGACGAGCATGGACAGAAAATTCGATTCAGCGTCGAAAATTTGGGCAGAAAGGATTTGATTTCCGTAAATTTTGAAAATACATTTTCAATCATACGTGGCCTTTATTTGTGTAGTTTGGTCTAAATCCAGTCCTAATCGATTGAGCTTTCAACATTTTAAATAATAATGATGCCTCACATGCCTAGGTCGCTACATAACCTCGGAAACCTATTTTCATCCATACGTGACCTATGTTCTCCAAATCCAAAAATTTCGAAATCCCGTTCTTAAAAACCCCCTTTTTTAACCCATAAAAGGCCTCTGTTTGCGGAAATTAGTTCAAAACCCATCTCAGTCGATTTTGTTCCCCAAAATCTTATTTGAGAATGATGCCTCACACGCCTAGGTTCCTGCTAAATCTAAAAAATCCGTTTTCAAAAATCCCTTCATCCATACGTGTGGCCTGTATTCGCGTAAATCGGTTCAAAACCCTTCTGAGTCTGTTAAGTGACCAAAATGTTAATTGAAAACGATACCCCACAAGCCCAAATCCCAAGAAAATCCCGTTCTCAATATCCCTTTATTGCCCAGACGTGGTCTCCGTTTGTGGAAATAAGTTCAAAACCCATCTGAGTCGATTTAGCGTCCAAAATTTTGAATAAAAATGATGCCTTACACACCTAAATCCCCAAAAATCCCTAAACTCCGTTCTTAAAAACCCCTTTTCTACCCATACGTGGCCTCTGCTGAAACTAGTTAAAAACCCATCTCAGTCGATTTAGTTCCCAAAATCTTAATTGAGAATGATGCTTCACACACCCAAAATCTCAAAATCCCGTTCCCAGTATCCCTTTAATGTCCAGACGTGGTCTCTGCTAGTGGGAATCAGTATAAAACACATATACGTCGATTTAGCGTCCAAAATTTTAAATGGAAATGATGCCTCACACACCTATGTCCCCAAAAATCTCTAAATCTCGTTTTCAAGACTCTTCTTTTACCCTAACATGGCATATATTGGCAAAAATCAGCCCAAACCCTGTCTCAGTCGATTTAGCGCCCAAAATTTACTTGAAAATGATACCCCATACGCCTGCGTCTTAACAAATTTCTCAAAAACCAATTTCTTGAAGAGGTACTCAATTTACGGAGATTGGGTTGGAAATATTTTTTGAAAAACTAAAACCCTAATGGAGTCGTGGTGGTTTTTTTCTCCACATTTTGTATTCTTAATCCGGTCGCTTTACAAGGTATAAAGTATACCTACATTTATTTTGGAAAACCCATTATTTCGACTGATAAGAACCAAATGGTGTATCATTCCAATAAAAGTAAAGGAACAATACGGTTTTGATCGATTTCTGACATTTGACACACCTGTTGCGAGCTCACCCAGTCAATAATTGAATGATCGGTCTGTGAAAACGTCAATTTTTCCTAATATGACACGATTATTAGCTAATTTTACTGGTTTGGGTGGTTTTTAAAGGATGAATCTCTTCTCTTTGAAGTAATAATGAATTCACTCGTTGTAAATTTCACTTCTGAATGTGAAATTTTGATTAAAAGTGAATTTAGTGACTTGTGAGGATGAAGGCTATACAACAATTCGTGGTTTCTTTCTATTTCCCAACGAAAAAAGTGAAAGACGATCCTCAGAGTTGACTTTATTCGAGAGACAGCGTAGATGATTGGATTTCGTTTCGCTCTACCTTCAACAATCATCGGTGGTTCGTGTACTTTGAACGAATTGAAATAACGTTCGCCATGCAAATATGTTGTCAATTCATTTTCCGTCGTATTTTTAGATTTTTTTTGTCTCGACAACTGCGATTGGTGAGGCTCAAGGCGCCGGGACAGTATGAATAAATAATCTTATCTGCGAATTTCGCTATCTAAAGGCACCGTTCAGTAGGTAGGCATCAACGGCATGAGATGGTATTTAGTACGAGGCAGTTCTACACGATCCAGTTGACAGTCTTCCTCAGTTTGTTTCCACTTTGACATCATTTTTCTCAACTTTTCGTGTTCTTTACGACCGACCTGCGTCGTGGTATTTATTTTCCGCGTTCTCGTCGAGTGAATTCCAAAGTTCTCCGTCTGGCGATACTTACTGACGTTCAGAGTGGGGTTAAATAAAAACTTGGATGTTGTCGCGTCAAATCGCATTCTAGTCAGTTGTACATCTTCACGATGTTCTCTCGAATTGTCGTGACACGTGCCGTCGAGTGAAATCGCGTCGAAAATGGGAACCGAAAACATTGAGCGACCTCGGAAATCGAGATTTATCGGGAAATTCTTCAAATTGTTTAGACAATCGTTTCGTAAGTACAACCAATTCGCCAAAGTTACCAACTCCACCATGGTCCACAAAAGGAATTTATGCCATAATGGCTTACATTTCAAAAACGTTATTCACGGAAATTGGAAGAAAACTGTTAGAATTCGCCCAAACTGGCGATTCGTAGATGTTTAGACACTAGGAAGATTTCCTCTTCTAAAATAAACTTTTCTTACGATTTTTTTTTTCAAATTAAAATATTAAGCAAAATTGCTTTGCAAAAAAATATAAATGAATGAATAAAATGAAGCGCTGCAAATACATTCACAGGGATTAATTATTCCCCGGGCATGGAGACTCATTCCAATCGATTCAGACCAAATTTGGAAGGGTTATAGGTAAAAATGAGCATTTTTGAAACTCGATTTTCTTGACTTTTTGAAATCTAGGCATAAGGGGTATCATTTTCTACTAAATTTTGAACACTGAACCCATTAGGATGGGTCCCGGACCGATTTTCGCCCTCTGGTGGTGGGTTTGAGTCAAAATAAGTACCTACCTACCTATTGCAATGAGTCCTGGACACTGGGGAAAATGGGGGAAACAGTGGGTGTGGCGGGTATCAGACCCTTTCCAAGCGATTCAGGGTCCAAAATTTAGTGGAAAATGATACCCCACACGCCTAGGTACCAGAAATCTCAAAAACCCACATTCGAAATGGGTATGTAGATACCCATTTAGACCCATAACCTCTTCCGAAGGATGCCAATCGTTCCTAGACCGGTTTTATTGGATTCTGCGTCCAAAATTTGATCGAAAATTATACCTCACACGCATAGAGCGCCGAAAATCCATTTTTTGAAATACAAATTTTGACCCCTATTCTCCTAAAATTTGGCCCTATCGGGCTGAAACGGGTCCCTGACGAAAATTTAAGATTTTTAGAAGAAATTTTGTGCTATTAAAATGGCGTGGACGGTGGACGGACCCTGCTTATTTTAATCTAGACACCTTAAAATACACAGAATTTTTTTTTTTTTTTTTTTTTTTTTTTGGAAATTGGGGAGAGGTTGACTTTTTGCACGAAAACTTAGGTTGATTATTCAAAGAATAACTAACCTAAATCGAAATGTCCCTCCTCCTTTCCACGCTGATTTTGTACTGGAAAATTATCTAAAAATTCCGCTCAGGGACCTCTTTTTGGTTCTTGTTGGTCTTTGAGGCTTTTCCGCCCCGTTGGGCCAAATTTGGTGATGGTATGAGTAAAATTTTCGATATTTTGGGCGATCTAGGCGTGTGGGGTGTCATTTTCCATTAAATTTTGGACGCTGAATCGATTGGAATGTGTCCAGGGTGCTCAATACTCACTGTTTCCTCCAATATACTCCAGAGAATAATAAACCATTGTGGAAGAATTTGCCGCGTCTTTATCTAGACATCTTGCAACGTAGGTTCATAATACAATCATGAAATTACGCATCAGGCTCAATTTATACGAATTGAGGTCCCAAATTTTGACAATTCTCTTTTTGAATCCAAAAAGGCGCAAACTCAAGACCGCTGGCATTTCCCTCACTCGCCTTCACGGGTCGTGTGTTTCAAGTGGGCTCAATTGCCTGATTTACACTGACATTGATGAAGGATCTTAATTTACTCCAAATGAAGGCGACTTGGGATCGTCACAAATCCCGACGACCAAATACCTATGGAGTATGAGTGTGAGTTTAGAAAGCGAGCTTATGTGAGAACATCGTTGTTTTGAATGTCATCAACGGCTTTGAAGCGAAGATTTACGAGTTTTGCAGACAAAGCCCACTGACGGCTCTGTAGCGCCAATATTCAAAATTGCGTTTTTGGCCCAAACATTTTTTCTGGGCGTTTCAAAGTGTCTAGATCAAAAGTCAAATGTCCGTCCGCCATCCACTCCGATTTTGGTAGTAGAAAAAATTTCTAAAAATTTGAAATTTCGGTCAGTGACCCGTTCCTGGCTTAGTTGGTCCGCGAAACGTTTCAGCCCGATCGGACCAAATTTGAGGGGGGGTAGGGGACAAAATGTGTTTTTTGAAAAATAGATTTTCGGCGATCTAGGTGCGTGAGGTATCATTTTCGATTAAAATTTGGACGCTGAATCCAATGAAACTGGCCTTGTACTGATTGGCACCCACCGGGAGAACTTATGGATCAAAATGGGGCATCTATCGACCCATTTTGAATATGTGTTTTCGAGATTTCCAATACCTAGGCTTGTGGGGTATCATTTTCCACTAAATTTTGGACCCCGAATCGATTGGAATGGGTCCGGGACCCGCCACACCCACTGTTTCCCCATTTTCCTTTAAGTTGAAGAAATGAGTCTCTGTGCGCCTGGTACGACGAATAACCGACTCGTGTGAAAGAATTTACAGCGTGTTTAGAAATTTTCGTTTGACGAAATTGAACAAGGAAAAAGACTACATAAAGGCAGTAATTTGACACCTGTAACGTTACATTTCGACAAAATTTTCGAAGAATAAATGAATCGTTCATCGTGTAGAGCACCGAACTCACAAAACAATCCCACGAATTGCTCCGTCCGTATGAATAATTATTCTCCTTTGTTTGTCGAGAATTCTCTCTAATTGGTTTAGAGTGCTAATGAATACATTGGAGCCGGATTTGCCTGACATCGCATGACGAGAACGCTTGTGCAACATTAATAGCTGGTCGATTTAGACGTGTCTTTAGATGAACAGGAGACTCGTGATGACCAGATTCGACGAATCTCAACGTTATCATTTGTCAGATTCGCAAACGATTTTACGATCTGAGTACATTTTGATCACTTCAAACACATTGCCAGTCTTGTCGAGGGCTTTGGGATGCGTTATTGGCATATTTGATGAGAAAATCGAGGCCAAGTATTCGCCTGAAAATTCAACAAGGCTTCGGAAAAGCGATTATTAGCCAGCCTGATTGAATAAGCTCGATTCAGTAAGAACAGTGAGGACGAAATCGCTGCTTTGGAATCTTATCAAATGAATAAGCGATCGGACGGAGGCCAGAAATGGGTGTCAATTTGTCATTTGAACAAACTATTTTTCGGGATTTTTGATTTGCTCAAGGCGTGAGGTATCGTTTTCCACCAAAATGTAGACAGTCAATCGATTCAGATAGGTTTCATGACAATCATCGCATACCGTATAATGGTCCTGTACGTCGGAAAGAGTAGCTACAAAAATAATACCCTAACTGCAGCAGCCGTCCACGCCGCTTTTCGTAGTAGAAAATTTTCTAAAAATCTGAAATTTAGTTCAGGGATCTGTTTCTGGCTCTAGTTGGCCCTCAACCCGATCGAATCAAATTCGGGGAGAGTGTGAGTGGAAATGTATTTTTTTTTAACTCGAAATTTTTCATTTAAATTAGACATATATTTTCTACTAAAATCTGGACGCCTAATCGATTAAGAAGGATCCTGGACCGATTGCCATTAAGGGAAACGAGGAATGAGTCAAAGTGGGTACTTTCAAATTACATTTTCCCGCTTTTCAGGGCTAGGCCTGTGAACGTATCATTTTCTATGAAATTTGGACGCTAAATTTATTCAAACGGAGATATTGATCAAAATATAATTACACTTGAATGAACAGAAAACAAAATAAACCGAAAAATGAAATATCTACGTTGTTTTAATTGACCATGCGCGTATAATCGTCTTTTCACCAGAGTTGTTAGGTCTTTTCACAACTATTCTGGTCAATATCGTATCGATTCAATGTTTTGGCCTTCTGAGTGCCCGTCAAGAGACAATCTGTGCAATCAGAGGTATATAGTCCACCCTAGTGCATCGCTGTTTCATGGAAGTAATCTCTCGTATGCAGTGTGATACATTTCATCGCGGGTTTTGTCCTCGTTTTGGATGTCACCTTTGCGACATAGTGCACTTTTACGGTTGTTTCCCCCCAACATGAATCTTATTTGGTATTTATGTTTGGATCTTCATAAGGCCGGGTACACACGTTGAGGATTTCCGGAGAGGAATTCCTCAGAGGAAAACCTCAGAGGCGGACGGAGCATCCACACGACGCGCGAGGCCTTTTGAGGAAACTGTGTAGTTGTAGTGGCCGGAACCCCGGCCTCAGGCGGCCTTTCCAAAAATTGGAAAGGCCTGGCGGCCTGTACAGTCCGCCTCAACTGAAGGCCTCGACCCGTCCACACGGTCCGTCGGCCGGAGAGGTTGGCCTCAACGGGGAATCCTCTCCGGAATCCTCAACGTGTGTACCCGGCCTAAGATTCTCTTCTATATTGTCCGTTCCGAGTCAAAATCTTGCTGTTGATTCTAATTTGTTTTTCTCCTGTCGACTTTTTCCTACGCGGATTATGCCAAGTGCGTCGCGAAATAAATTTTTTCTCGTCGACTCCGAATTCCTTAGATAAAAGCACGCGACGAAAAGATTTTCGCCATTCTCGAGGCGACTCGGAACGTTTTTGATGTTATGACTTCGTCTTATCCAGCGCCTTGTGTATTCAACGTTCAATTTTCGTGTCAAGACTCGAGTCTTGTTCATATTTCCGTTCTGTCAGGACGCCCTTTTCGTAGTATATTATTAGCTCAAGCTATTTCCGTGGGTTCGTTTATAGACTTCCATCGGACCGGATCTCGGAGTTGAGCTTCTGTTCAACTGCTTGACTTGGCAGGCTCTTTCTTACGCGTCGATTTCTTAATTGGCCCAGACTAATCACATTAAATGATCAGTTGGTCAATTTGAGACTTCTGACAGGGAAATGGGAGTAAGGACGTTATCAGATTGTTCACGTCGGATTTGATTCCCTGCTTAAGGTGTTCACTTGGTAAAAACTACGCACACACAATAGAATTCCTAAACACGCCAGTATCAGAAGCGGCATTGCATGTAGCCAGTGTGCTTTACAGCCACTAACAGGCTCGATGTGTCTACTAATGAAATTTTGGACGCTTTTTTAGGTTATTTATCTATCAATATTGATGTGGAAAGAGTTCAACATTTTCAAGGACATTTTTTCTTCCTTTCATTGGTGATTCACAGCCTCACAAAATGACCCAAAGATCATTTCCTAGTTGGTTTCCTTTGGCTCGAACACCCAAAAATAATTCTGCGTCCATGAAAGTGTGCTAAGCGTAGGAGAAATTTTAATCGGAGTAGGTACTGTCTTCGGAGTAGTCACCAAATTTTGTAAATAATCGCCCCTTCTCGGCTCTAGTTGATCCTCGATACCGTCAGCCCGATTGGGCCAAATTTTGGGAGGAAATGTGGTGTGTCATTTTTCTTTTAATTTTGGCCACTGAATCCGTTGAGATGAGTCCCGGACCGATTACCGCTCACTGGGGGCGGGTATAGGTCGAAACCGGTACCTATCTACCTATTTCTAAAATGGATTTTGAAGATTTTTGGGCACCTAGGCGTGTGGGGTATCATTTTCCACTAAATTTTGGACGCTGAATCCATTACAATAGGTCCCGAACCGATTGGCGTCCACTGCGGTGGTTATACCCCAAAACGGGCACCTACCTACCTATTTCCATATGGATTTTTATGATTTTTGGGCACCTAGGCGTCTGGGGTATCATTTTCCACTAAATTTTGCACGCTGAATCCATTGAAATGGGTCCCGAACCGATTGGCGTCCACTGGCGATGGTTATACCCCAAAACGGGCACCTACCAACCTATTTTGATTGTGGGTTTTCAAGATTTTTGGGCACCTAGGCGTGTGGGGTATCATTTTCCACTAAATTTTGGACGCTGATCGTTTTAAATAAGTCCGTGACACTTTACATTTTACTAGGGAATGTCTCCTGCATGTGTGTACCCATGTAACTTGGTCCTCAAGTCCAGCGTAGACAGAAATTGTGCTCGTAGAATAATGACTAATTGGCTTGTTATCATATTTGAAGCATTTTTGCAATTTCTTATTTCATAAAGGGTTTTTGTCGTAAATTTGAATTTAGTTGGTGCAGTAGTGGGATTCTTCAGTGGTAGCGAAGTGACCTGGATGTAACTGGTTCAGAATTAATTTTTCCTGTCTTCCTAACATATACGAATTATCATTCATAACTGAGAATTACAAAGTTGCGTACCGTATTGACTTATTTCCACCGTTTTCGAAAACTAACCTAATAATCAGTGCGCATTTGAACCCTCAACCGACTTATGGGTTATGATTGAATTGTTTCCTTAAAACAAAGCTTTTGGGAGGCCTGCCTTATGAAAGGAAGATATTAATTTGCATAGATTGCATCGTTTTTCTTAAAATTACTGGCTGAGGTCGATTCGAAAATACTGTTCAACACTCAAAATTCAACACTCAACAAAACCAATTTTTTAAATCAATTAGTAAAAATATATTCAACTGAAAAAGAGGAGAAATCAATGTTCAACGCCGTTGAATTGTTTCGACTCAGTGTTGCCACTAATAGAAAAGTAATTTAAAATAAACTAATTTACCAAATAATTGTTGAAAACACTGGTTATTGCTAACCCTAGCTGGCCTTGACGATTGTTTCCAATTTTCTATAACGTCGCAAATCAATTAGGACATCGACTTTTACAATGGCGAAATTTGACCAAATTGTTTAATACAACTGAAAATTATTTTTAAAAAAATGATGAGAAACAAACCTATGTTATTTTATACACAAATAAATTAATTCTGGTCCTTATTCCGCATAAATTGAGTCGAATCAAGAAAGCGATAGCATTTTGTGAATCAGTGTTGAAAAAGAATGAAAATTCATGTGCCACACATTAGTGTTCACCATCATCCACTATTTGACACTTTTGGGGGTGCGCAACATAGCGCGCTTGCAGAACTGGTTACGCGCAATAAAAAATTGCTTGAGGGATCAAATTGTCATTAAATTTTGGTTAGAATCCGGATCTGCAATACAAAATTGGGGTTCCTTTTTTAAATATGAAAGTTAGTGTCATTTGTGCAGATGCGCGGGGTGGGCAAATATGATGTTTGAGATCCTTGCTAATGAATATGATTCAAATGAAATTTTTTTTTGTTCACTCTCATTTGGGTGATTGTAGGAGGGGAGGGGGAGAACTCGTGAGATTCTTTAATAATGATGGTCTTTTAATTTTATTTCTACTAAAGTTGGAACTGGAAAGTTCGGTAGTTCATGTCAAACGTTCCCCTTAGCTCAGCTTGATAAGACATGAGATTCGCCTTGATGGGGGCCAACTGCTTACAAGGGAACTTCTTCTTGCCACGAGCTATTTTTCTTTGAAATGTGTCGGCCTTCGAGCTTGTTTTTAATCCGATTACGGCCGCACGATTTGGTCACACTGATTGCATCGAGTTTAAAGAGAGTTTTGGTGTATTCGAAGACTTCATGTGATCAGAGAGACACCAAATCATTGAAACTTGAAAGTTAGTTCAGGTTTGTGCTTTTTCACGTCAAATCAGAGTTTTTACGCATCAATTTGGAGGATAAAAGGCCTTTCACATTAAATTTTATTTAGGGTATTTTTTGTTTCATCAATTTGGAGGATTACAGGCCTAAGGGAGGTCCAAGGGTTGAAAAAGTTGAAAATTATTTTCCGTTCATTATGATGATCATTCTCGCTTGTTAAATTGGAGGTTATACAGATCAATTTGGAGGTTTTCATACCGAATTGGATTTTTCTCATCAATTTGGAGGATAACAGGCCTAAGGGAGGTCTAAGGGTTGAAAAAGTTGATCATTATTTTCCGTTCATTATGATGATCATTCTTACTTGTTGAATTGGAGGTTATACAGATCAATTTGGAGGTTTCCATACCGAATTAGATTTTTCTCAGTTTGGAGGATAACAGACCATCATCCTCCTAATTGTCGTGTAAAACCTCCATTTTGCAATAAAAAAACCCTTATTTGACGTGAAAATGCTATGCATTTTTTTCAAATAAGTTGCAAATTCACACGATTCCATCAGTTGGGCATAATTTATTATTCGCACGTACTAAAAGCGACAACTGTGTGCTAATATTCAGTATTTACTAGCCTATGAACCCCCTAACTCACAGCTTCCTCACTTAGTTGCTTTAATTTATTGACTCAAATTGTACACGCCATCAAATAAATGCAATCTAGAATTCAATTTCCTTATTAATTTCTACACTAATTAGTTCATTTCACATTTCATCGATTGGCGTGTATTTATAATTGATGTAGTACTTGTTCTATTAACCCTGAGGCGTGCGCATTGAGTTTTAATTTTCTTTCGTAGTTCTGAATAAATCATTTAGTGGTTCTTTCCTCTCTTCAAGGCGTTGGAATCTTCATTTTATTGAACAATATTTTGTTCAGACGTGGTCTCGCTTGAAGATATTTCTTGTTTCTAATCAGCTTTTCCGCCATTTCGCCTGCGGATCTGATTGATTCTTGCCGTGTATAGCACTCTTGGTCACTTTAAGACCTGTTCAGATGCCTGGCTCTTGGAAATGATTTATTTTCATTTCACTATCAATCCAAGTCCTAAATGCAACCCCTGTCGGCATCTCAAATGCCCCCATGACCTTGCAGTGCAGTCCAAGGTGTTCTCTATTATAGCAACTTTTATCCAGACGATCTTCACGGAGCTTGCTTCCATTGAGGATACTAGAAGCATCAATTTTGAGCCAATTTCGCTTCTTTCCTATCTTAATTTGTCTGATTTGACTCCTCTTCTATAATCTAACAATCAATACGGATTCTGACTTTTATACCGTCAAGGTAAATCTCTTGAGTTCATATCGATTTGAACGTTTTCGGGGTAGATAATAGAAAAATAAATAAAATTAGAAATTGATGCGCACTCTTGCATTTCCCGTTACAACTAAATACGAGTATATTTACGTCACCCTACTGGCTTGTGTATTTACCCAACTTAGCCTTTCCCCCTTTTGCACATTTCTCGTTGAATTTCTCTTTTCAATCTTCCTCCTTAGCATCTACCCTTGAATACCGCTTCACCAAACGCCCTATCAAACCCTCAATATAAAAACCGTATTTTCTCACCTTGCACCCTTACCCCGTAGGTGAAACAATAATTTTTCCATGAAAGGAAAATTACGTGGAATTTAAATATGAGAAAGGTGGTGGATCAACCAGAACATAATTCTTGCTTTGTGATGGATTTTTTGTTTAGAGATTCCAGCAGGACTCCCCCACTTCGTTACCTGCTTCTCTTTAATGCGAGCAAATTCTTTCTGGTATACCTGTACTTACTGCTTATTTGAAAATGATTTCTGATGTATTTTTCATTTTATTTTATTTATTTTTACGATGATCATGAACTTATTTCTTTTTCTCTAGACGTTGAAAATTCGACCAGTTTGCAAACCTGGCAGTAAATAGAGAATTTGTTTTGATTTTTGAATATTGTCATTGGTCATATTGTTCGATTTCATGCTTTGTGTGTGACTGGTATGTAGGTTTTACGAACTTGACGCGCTTGTAAAGGTATCTGTTCGCTTTAGACTGCTATCTTGCTGCCTCCATTTTCACACGTAAGTTTGTTTTTTTGTTCTTTCCTTTTTACTTCGCCCGGTTTGGTCGATTTCTTTGTCTTGGTCGTTCCTAGTTGTCAATTTGATTACGACTCGAGCGAAGCGCCAGCTCCCGAATTGGACAGTGGATTGGTTTTGTTACGGTCCCAGCTCCTCTTGTAAAATTCCCTCGCCCCTGTCAAAATTTTGGTTATCTTAAAATAAAGCTGTTTCATGCAGTGATATTTTGGTTCTTGAGTTACTTCAGAATAAGCTTCAGAATCGTCGTATATCTTGTAAAGACGGGAAAGCAAATCGATATGATACGGTGTCATAGGATTGAGCCAATTTTACGTTATTTGAAACGGAAACCAGCCTAATTGCCCCAAAACTGAATTTTTGAAGTCAAAAAAGAACTCCAAATGAGCTTTTTCAAGTTTTTTCGTCTTTTTTCACGTTGAATATATTATGCAAATATTTACAGTAACAAATTTCGTTCGTGATTGGTGTTAAATTGGTCCAACCGGAGCCCAATTTGTCAAAAATACGAAATTTGACTTATTAATGCTATTGACATGATGATGATATGTTTCATGTAGTCTTCTTTTCTTTAACCTTAGAACACAAACAGCAATTTGTTGTTTCAATTTCGGCTGGATAGAATTTAATTCAATTCCACACAAATTAGGGTTAGTCCTTGACGGACTACAGGCTTTGCAAGCTCAAAACTGTACAGATTTGTAAATAAATCAGTCAGTCAGTCACAGCTATTGTTTCGAGCTATTTTACCGCCATGCTTACAGCTTACAACTTTGGTAGATTGTACTAGAACATTTATTGATTCTTATTTCGTGCTACCAATTGCATCAATGGATGTATTTTTCTTGCAGTGTCGTTACCAAGGCAGGTTGGTCATTACAGAAGTCTGCTGACGTCTGATTCTGGCAGTCTCAATGCTGCCACGGGACAGCCATGGTTTGGATTGCCAAAGACAGCATTGTCTGCCTTGGAGATCGTTGAGTCTAATCCTTATAGTCCAGGGCCCTACCCCTGCATCCAACCATGTGGGAGATGCCTTGCATGTCTATCTGAAGGGATAATGTAGCAAAGGGGATGCAGTGCCCCTACCACTTCTCGTGCAGGGTTGTTCGGCTCTCAAACAAGCCATAGAGGATGTCGCTCCGCCTATTAGTTCCAAAAATACACCCGATTCAACAAAAACCTCTCAGGGTGGTAGGATGGACATATTTTGCGGGTCACGTACTGAACGTGTTACTGGTCTTCTGCTGACATCCATAAGACGACCACCTGTCTGGGGTGTAGTCCTCTAAAGTGGCTATCCTTCCCAGTCATGGCCATGGCCACAGGTCATTGCTACGAGGCTTTTTTTCCTATTTGAATATCCTCAAACGCTCAAACTCCGCTCATCACTCGGCGACACCTCATCACGCGGTATTTGGCAGGCGCCTCTCGAACCGCTCGCCTTCTCAGATGTGCATTGACCCAGATCCGTTGCCAACGTGCTGAAAGGGTTCATCAACCACACTAAAATTCTTCAGAACTATTCGTTTCATTTCCATTAAAATCCGCTGCAGCAATGCACTCTCCTACTTCTACCGTTTTATAGGGCTTTTCTTACGTCACAAACTCATGATTTGCTGTTTCGAGGCGTATTTAGATCACTGCCTCTTTGATTCTCGGTCGCCCCTTGACCGATATTTCTACGTCACTCAACAGGAGTTGCACTGTTTGACTTCGTGTTGTTTCATCATGCGTCATTTTGCATCTATGTACACGGCTCCTCGTTAGTCAAGTTTTGGAATTCCCCAAAATTACTTTCTCCAATTTGTCCAATCAGCCAAATCTTCTCCATTTCTGTTTAATTCCAGTTAGTCGTTCTCATCTTGTCATTCTGCCGTTTTATGGTTCACACTAAGCATGAAAACATGACTTGTCTAGTATGTATTCATTTTTGCAGATCGTCCTGGTTGAGTTTTAGTACTAAAGATGTAATTTTCAACCAAATGGAAACCGCGAATTTAGCTAGAAATATTGTGTAATGCGTTCGAACTTGGTGAGGGTTTGTGGAAGCGCAGTGTTTACCGTGTTGATATCGACTGGTCGCATCGAAAGTAGCGATATGTCGGTTGTTAGAGGTGTGGACTCTGATCTTAAGATTAGCCGATACTTAGGGTCACTGAGCATTTTCCAGTGTGCTCTGTACGGTTCCAAGGAAGGGTTGCTGTTGCTCCTGCTGAGTACACTCAGACATCAGAATCTGTCTTAATGGGTGCAGTATGCACGTTCAGCGACAACCCTGTATAACTGGAGGAGTGGCTGCAGCTGTGGATGGATTCTGCTGTAGTAGAGGGGAGGTTGTAGCCACGCTGGTGGGGTAAGGCAATAGGCATGGTTTTCTGGGGGATAAGGTGGGTTGCAGCTGTACTGGAATGAGGTACCACAGGTTGGAGTGACACAAGGATTATAATCAAAGAGGGTTGTGTTTGGAGTCAGTTAAGCTTGTCGCTCGCTGATGACGGCAAATTTTGAAGGGTTATGGATCGTTCATAGAAGTTACTTCAGATTAGCCTCAAGCTCAAGCAGCTTTGTCAAATGAGGACGTCAGATATCTCCACTCTAGATATAGTGTCCACGTTCAGCAACAACCCTGTAAAACTGGAGGAATGGGTGCAGTTGTGGATAGATTCTGCAGTAGCTGGAGGAGGTTGCACCCATGCTGGTGGGATACATAAAGATATGGTTGTCTGGGGGATAAGGTAGGCTGCAGCTGGGCTGTGGGGGGGGGGGGGGGGTGACTGCTGAGTAAACTCAAGCTCAAACGTACTCTATAGGTTTCTATGGAAGGGTTGCTGTTGGTACTGCTGAACCAGCTTAGATGAACGAGGATGTCAGATATTTTTCCTAGTAGATGCAAAATTCAAGTTCAGCAACAACCCTGTATAACTGGAGGAGTGGCTGCAGCTGTGGATGGATTCTGCAGTAGCAGGGGGAAGGTTGCAGCCACGCTGGAGGAATACATTGATAGATATGGTTGTCCGGGGGATAGGGTAGGCTTCAGCTGGCCTGGAGTGACATTATACGGAGTTGTTGAAAGAAGGTCGTGTTTGGGCTCATTTTAAAGCTTGTCTTTCGCTTATTACGAATTCCAAATCAACCTGGTTGGGAGAGGGGAGGGGAGTTACGAATAATTAATTAAAGTGGCTTCTAGGTTAATATTTGAGCCTAGTGTTTTTCGTTTTGGTAAGAGGGTCGTATTTAGGAGTCAGCCTACGTTATTTCCAGCCCTGGCTACTTCCACCCGTCGCAGCATCCATCCACAACTACAACCCTACTTTTCTCCAGACTTTGCCTTATTTAGTTCGCCTTCGCTTTCGCACTCCACCAGGTCGATCAAAAATACAATAACAATTTAAAAATAGACCATCTCCTCTAAACCCCCGGTTGTTTTTCCTCCTTTTTTCACAGGCAAAGATGGAAACAAGGTAACAACGGTAGTTGCTACACCTGGACAGGGACCTGACAGACCCCTCGAAGTCTCCTACACGGACACCAAAGTAATTGGAAACGGAAGTTTCGGCGTCGTCTATCAAGCGAAACTATGCGACACCAACGAAATGGTTGCGATAAAAAAAGTCCTCCAAGACAAGAGGTTCAAGGTGAGAGCGCATTGTTTGAGCCAAGATCACCTTCTGGTAAGGTTATCATATTTTAAATGACGTAATCACTGCACTCAATTCCATTGCGATAAGAGCGTATGTGGATGTCTTTGTTGGTATTTCATTGAATTAACGCAGTAATTTAAAATTGAAATTCCTAATTTCTTAAGATTGTGCAGTTTAGATGCAAGACTTGATCAATTTGTTTAAAAATTAATTATTGAAATAATTCATTCAAATAGGGTTATTCTTAAACCGTTCATTCCTGAGTCGGGTAATCTTAAATGGACCAAAAGTTCATCGTGGGTTTTTTTTTCTTTTTGTTTTCTAAAGCCTTTCAAAAGAATACAGTTTTTTTTGTTTTCAAGTATTCTGCCACTTCAGTCCGCCTTATTCAACGCCCCCACAACCCGCTGCTTGAAACAATGGGCGAGAGCTTAAAAGCTTGGGTCGAAAGAGTATTATTTTTAAAATGACTCGTGACATTCAAAGTTTCCTAAGCAATGTCACCTCAATTTGAGGACATTTTCTATCAAATTTGACGATTTATTTATTAATTTTTTTTCTTTACAGAACCGCGAACTCCAGATTATGCGACGTTTAGAACATTGTAATATAGTGAAACTTAAATACTTCTTCTATTCGAGTGGCGATAAGGTAAGAGCCAATAGTTAATCAACGTTTGTTTACCGTCGATTAAGTGGCACGTACAAATCCTTTTGGATTGATTCATTCATTAATTGATTGTTTTTTCCCCATCACAGAAGGACGAGGTGTATTTAAACTTGGTTCTAGAGTACATACCAGAAACCGTTTACAAGGTGGCGAGACACTACAGTAAATCCAAGCAAACCATACCAATTAGTTTTATTAAGGTGAGTACCTAATAGTGACCTCAATGATGGAATGCTACTTGTAAACAAGAAAATTGAAGACGAAAAATGTTACAAAAAGCTGTTTTTGATTGTTGACTGGTGTCTGCACTTGTCGATTTTTATAAACAACGTAACAGCGCATATTATTTTACCCATACTCATTCCTTATTTTACATTTCGTTCCCAG
Source organism: Cyrtorhinus lividipennis (assembly GCA_019603395.1). Lineage (NCBI taxonomy): Eukaryota > Metazoa > Arthropoda > Insecta > Hemiptera > Miridae > Cyrtorhinus > Cyrtorhinus lividipennis. The sequence continues at coordinate 12,596,515 of CM034004.1, forward strand.
TTGTACATGTACCAGTTGATGCGAAGCTTGGCTTACATTCATTCGTTGGGAATCTGCCATCGGGACATCAAACCACAGAACTTACTTTTGCACCCGGAAACGGGCGTGCTCAAATTATGCGACTTCGGCTCTGCGAAACACCTTGTCAAAGGGGAGCCCAACGTGTCTTACATCTGCTCTCGTTATTATCGGGCTCCAGAGCTCATTTTCGGTGCCATCGACTACACTACAAAGATTGGTAAGTGCCTGTCAAGTTGAAGCAGCTTTGAGAGTAAGTTTTGGATGAATAGCAAAGATCTGTATACAGAGGGTTAATTCGTTCTTTCCAACTGTTGGCACCTCCAGCCAAAGAAGGGCTACTATATGGTCTTTTCTGCTAACCTCTTGTCAATGCCCTTTGAAATGTTCATTCAGCCAGAACCTGTTGACGCAAGAAGTACATGCCCCCTACAATTTATTCCAGCTTCCTTCTCTTCGGGGTTGTTCATTGAAAAAGGTGTAGGGTTTCAAACAGGTCAAATTGTCTTCATGATTATACCCATAATTGTGATCGACGCTTTGGTACCGCATATCAGCTCTAGTATCAGAACATCTACAAACAATTGGTAGGTATGTTATCGAGGGTCTATCTTACTCTGATAACTGCGCCTCCTCTATCAGAAGGATTTCCCTTTAATTTGGTGAAGATGAAAATAACAACCATCTTATGACGGAGGAATGCAATAATCAGAACTCTACTCAAAAATAGCATAATTTCTCATCTTTGGCGATTTCAACAGTAGGCACTGGTAAAATATTACAGCACGAATCTCATTAGCAATTCTAAATGGCGTTTTCAAACTCAAAACACTACTGAAATCGTTTTATGGAGTTAGGATAATTGTCTGTGTAGTGCATAATGAGACTACGAGGGGGTGGAATGACCAGCTAGTCATGTCGCCTATGGTGTTATTTGAGAAGTTCCGTGTACTTGTTCTGTCTTGGGATAGGAGGGACTTTCAGGAGAGGAGTAAGGCAGGGTTGTACATTGAGGCCACTGTTGTTTTCCCTCTACAACGACGACATTGGCTCTTCACTGCTATGTGGGGTGCAGATAGGTGAAGGTACTCAAGTACACGGACGACGTGGACATCTTAGAAGAGTTTCTTCAAGACCAAAGGCATAATATGCAGAGCGAGTATTGTGATTAGTGGGCTTTAGTTGTTAACCTGGGTAAGTCAAAGGTCATGGTTTTTTGCTGGGGTAAACCACTGTGCTCAAGAGCCAACTGGTGGAGGTTGTGTCCTCTTATCGTTACCTAGGGGGGGACTCTGTCTTCTCGTCTCACCTTCAACTTGCCCATCTCTGAAAGAGCAGCGGCTGCCAAGTTGGAAATAAATACGAATAAAAACTCCCGTATGTGCATATGTGAGTTGGAACTGTTCAGCTCAAATTTATGCAAATATGCGACATTTCAAACCCTATTGATGACCTTTATATCCAACGCCGCTTCTTTTCCAGATGTGTGGAGTGCTGGATGCGTGTTGGCAGAACTACTTCTTGGTCAACCAATCTTCCCCGGTGACTCAGGTGTTGACCAGTTGGTTGAAATCATCAAAGTGCTCGGAACTCCGACGCGAGAACAAATACGCGAAATGAACCCAAACTACACCGAATTTAAATTCCCCCAGATCAAATCTCATCCCTGGCAAAAGGTAAGTGTTCACTTCTTAGTAAGTTTTGGTTCGTTTCAGGAATGCTACGTAGAGGATGGCATACTTTAGGACAGTATCTGGTTGTCTGCACAATTTTATGTACATTGTAAAAGTAGGTAGTTTATCTTCTGCCTGAAGCAGCCGAACTGTGAAACACATCTACGAAGTGCAGACTCCGCCACAGGACTCAAATTGTATGTTGCTCAGGCAAAAAATGTGTTTATTGAGTCCTGCTTCACCATCAGCACTCGTTATGGAGCCACATTACGAGGCAGAGACATTTACCATCATTCTAGCGAAGTCTTCAAATTCATCTAGACCCCTTTTCGCTCATGTTTGTTTATGATCTTCTCGTTGCATGAGTTTGTTTCTTGAAACTTTCTTCTCTGTAACTAATTTTTTTTTTTTTCAAGTCAAACCTTTCATTCTTCTTGTAATCACTTCGACACAACTCTCTTCAGTCTCAATATCCCCTTCTCAAACCCCTCGTCGTCTTTTAATTGCAGTTTATGCTGCAGCAAATGTGTGCCTACTCGCGTGCAACAGATCATCAACGTATTAGAGTAAGTCGGGTTAGCTGTCCTCCGGGGCGAGGATCGAAAACAAAAATAGTGAAATGTCAATTTTTGAAGTCGTTTGTCGACTTTTAATGAGCGTTTTTCTTTTTTCTTGAAAATTCAAAATGTACAGGTTTTTGTTTTGTAACTCATTTGACTGATTGATTCTAAACCTTTTTTTTTTTTTTTCTCTCAAGTGGGTGGAGAAAGCTTTTTTTTGGGCTATAGAGACAGGGGATTCATCTCTAGTGTAGAAATTAGACTTCCAGATACTCAAAAAAACGCTGCGAATTCTTTCACTCGGGTTGGTTATTACTCGGAAATCTCGAAAACAAACAATCAAAATGGGTAGGTGGGAGTACCCATTTTGACCCATAACCTCTTCTGGTTGGTGCCAATTGTTCCGGGACCCGTCTCATTGGATTCAGCGTCCAAAATTTAGTGGAAAATGATACCCTACATGCCTAGATCGCCAAAAATCTCGAAAATCCTTTTTTCGAAAAACACATATTGACCCCTCTCCTACAAATTTGGCCCAATGGGGCTGAAAAGTTTCGAGGACAAACTAGACCCGGAAACTGGTATTGACCAAAATTTCAGATTTTTAGAAAATTTTCGACTAGTCGGCGAGGTCACCAGGTTGTTGAAATGTTCACATGATACGAAGGAGACTTCATTATCCTCAATTTTTCTCTCAAAAGAACGAACTGAAGACGTATTAGGTAGTTATTACGAGCAACACCCGCCTGTTCCCACCTGAATTACCAGGAAATACCTAGTATGCACTCCTGCGCTTTGCTCTTGATAATTTCATTCTTTAATAAATTGGCCAGTCCAGTCATGATATTTTCGTAAATTCTCATCAGTTGACGTTGAATACGGCTTCATCATTAGACGAATTCTGAAGAAAAATCATTACCTGAGGTTCCTACTATATAGTTTTAATTTTCTTTTTGGGTTCTCCCTCTTCCAAATTACTCAGGTTATGAAGAAACCCATGGGTGAGCTGGAAAATCAGTGCCTCATTTCAATACGAGCGGTGTTGAAACGAAAACGGTACCCGTTTTTGATCCATTACACGCTCTTCTTGATTGTGTACTCAGGTTTGAATTTGTACGAAAGTTGAGGAAGAAATAATAAAAACTAATGCCCACTAAAATTCAAGTCAAAGGAGATTTTTGATCAGAAATTTGATCTAGACTGGTTCCTGGTTTTTGGCATTTCTCAGATATTGGGGAATGTATTCAGAAAAATGTATGTGTGCCAGGTCCTAAACACCAAGGTACAGTCTCCCCACCAAACAATAATTCCCCCCTTCATCACAGTTTCCCAGAGAACACTATCTCGTTGCCCAAAAACCAAACAAGAAGATGGACATCCAATATAATAGAAAATGTTCCCATTTATAGTATAAATTTGCCATTCAATGAATTAAATGGAAGAAAAATATATTTTCAAAACATGTGTACAGTACAGGCATCACTGCACGTTGCCAAGTTGGTTTCATAGCACTTTGGTTGCTTTGTAGTCAGACGCATGGGTTTTGTATGGCATGCGGTATAGTCGCTCATTGTATCAAGAGTGATTTAGAGGATCTCACATCAAATTGAGTCATTAATTGTTCCATCGATCATTCTCCTCATTTTAAAAACAAGTGGTGGTAGCTACAAATGAACAACAAAAGATAAAATGGTGGTTTCCAACAGATAAATGAGTGTGAGTGGAGTATGTTGTCCTTATCCCTAAGACAAATCTATGTTACTTGTAGAATTTCTTCTCCTTCTTCGTCCTCTTCTCATACTTTTTCTTCTTCGTCTTCTTCTTCTTCTTCTTCTTCTTCTTAGGTGCTCTAACCTCTCAAACATGCATAGCAATAGGGAAACAAGGGCAATAGCAATCACTTCTCTTTATCTAAGGGATTTACTACTACTTGTACCTTTTTTGGTGCTCAAACATGGGGAAGGGGAATATAATAAACATCTTCTGGGCAGAAAATGGGTGTATTCTTCAGGAAAGATTTAAGTTACAGTACAGTCTGTAGAGTGTCAGGGCAGGGGCAGGAATGTCCTTCCTCTCCTTTCAGGCCTCTGCCCTATGGTGACGTGGCAAAAGGGGGGAGGGGGGCTCAGCCCTACCGTCACATCACATCTACCTCTTTGGTTGGTTGTGGCTGTTCCTGGCAGTTTCCATAAGTCATTACCATTTGGTATCCAAGTAGAACCATTAGAATCTTTGTAACATGAAAAATGGATGAAAAAAAAAAAAAACATGAGTAATTTACATCAGTTTTAAATGTTGTGCATAATATAGTCAAAGTTTAACATAGAAGTCTTCAAATCAAATTGAAGGACATACCTACATGAGAAAACAACACCTAGGCAGATTTGTTGTTGCAGAAGAGACCGCTGACTGTTTTCGGTGTATTTGGATGCTCAATCAAAATAGGCTCATCAGTGTCCCAATATGAGGCAGTGTTTGTACTTGTTCTCTGTTGAAGGGCCTTGGCGTAGGGGTGCTCCTCACGTCTCAGGGTAGTAGAACCCGCCTCCAGGAAAACTTTGGGACTTTGGGAGGATATAAATGGGATAACAAGCCAGTGAACGAAAGTCCCATAAACCCGGGAAATGTATGGGCATTATTAATGTGGTTAGTTCGTTTCTGTTCGTACCTAGAATTTTGTCCCAAGAAGAAAAGAGAAATGCTACGCCTCGTGGCAATCTTCCAAATCTAGGGCGGCGTTGCTTTGGAGAGGGCTTCCAGTGAGGGTAAGGTGTCCTACAATCGGTTTCACCCATAGATCCGCACAAAGCGAGGGCAATCACTGCTAGCAAGGCAGGATGACCAGAGGAAGCTGGGTGCATGGTGGGAGGATGGGTCTGATAAGAAGGCCTGCCTACTGGTGGGAGAGAACCCCCTGCAAGAGACCAGAGTCTCTACATGCCTACTGACATGCGTGGGTTTGTGACCAACCTGGGGCAAGAATATTTTGAATAATTTTTGTTCATGAACCTGTAATGTTTCCATGAGAATATCCTTTGCAAACCATCCACCGAAGCACATGTTGCATAGAAACGAGTGGTGTAGTGCGGCATAGCGGATTACCTATACAGATCCATGCCAGGAAAGGTGGTTTTTTCTTTCTCTTTTCTTTATAATCTTAATATCTTGAAGCACCTGCCTGCGCCAGAACGCTTTGGCTGTTATTTCTTGAAAATGTCGTCTGAAGTTACACTAGGTGCCTGTTAGATTCAACGTTGTCTTACTTCTCGCCAACTTCCATATCTTAAACCCTTCCATCAGAGGAGATCCTACCCCCTTTTCGCTTCTACATGTCGTCCAGGTTGTGCAGACTGGCTCCAGACCCTCCTTCATCGTTCAGTGTCACTTTACATAAACATTGTCTCCTACATAGATAGAAATTGACGTGTCTTTTTGATTTGTAGCTGAGATAATTTCATTGAGTAGGATTTCACTCTAACTTTGCTTTAAGAAGTTATTGTATTCTAACAAATGTATATGGCGCTAGTTCGTACATTATCATGTATGATAATCGTGCGCTTTGTAGTAGCTCATGTTTCTCCTTGTTCTCTGTATCCATCATTGATTCCTTCTATGTACTCTGCCATAACTCTACTGATGTTTCCCAAAAAAAGAAGCCTTATATTTATTATAATTGTTTTCTTCAACAGGATACAATACGCTAATTATACTCGAGTGATTATTATTATTTTTTTTTTTTTCTTAATACTGTTGCAATTTTTCTAACAAAGTTCACTTGATGCAGGTATTCCGCGCTCGAACACCTCAAGAAGCGATCGATTTGGTGAGCAGACTTCTCGAATATACGCCATCTTCACGGATTTCACCTTTACAAGCCTGCGCTCACAATTTCTTCGACGAATTACGAGAACTGAACACCCTTTTGCCTAACGGGAGGACTTTGCCTCCCCTTTTCAATTTCACCGAACAGGGTGAGTTCGCTTGAATCACATAATGTGAGACGTGACATTGTCAACATTAGGGAAATGTTTATTACACCTTCTATGTAGGTGCCATTTTAGCAGATTTTTTTCTTTTAAATCTCTTCTTAAATTTCTATGGCCTTTACTGCTTCTCCTTCGAGAAAGAAACGTTGTCTACGACAAGAAATGTTGTCCATATTACCGGATATACTACCCGTTCGTCTCATCGACGCCTAAAATATCTCGTAGCTACCCATTCGTCTCATCGACGAATCTCTGTATTGCTGTATTCTGAATTGCTGTGAATAACTCACCAGGGTTATGATCCCAAGCTCTTCTCACGATGAGATCTGTTCATAGCATACCTAGGCGTCCGCCGTCCACGCCAATTTCGGTTGTAGAACAGTCAAAATGTGTATGTGGATTTCGAAAAATGGATTTTCGAGGTTTTCGGTGATCTAGGCGTGTGGGGTTTTATTTTCAACTGAATTTTTGGTGCCGATTACAATTAGAAAGGTCCCGGAACGATTGGTCCCCACCAAAGTTATGGGTCAGAATGGGTAGCTATCTACCTATTTCGATTGTGGGTTTTCGATATTTCTTGTATCTAGACGTGCGGGGTATCATTTTTCACAGAAATTTGGACCCTGAATCGATTGGAATGGGTCCGGGACGCGCCACGATCACTGTTTTCCCTCCCCATTTTCCCCTTGTTCGATATTTTCGGTGGTCTAGGCGTGTGGGGTATAATTTTCGACTAAATTTTGGACGATGAATCCAATGAGACGGATTCCGGAACGATTGGGGCCAACAAAGGAGGTTATAGGTCAAAATGGGTAGCCATCTTCCTAATTCAGTTGTGGGTTTTCAAGATTTCTAGCACCAAGTCGTGTGGGGTATCATTTTCCACTAAATTTTGGACGCTGAATCGATTGGAATGAGTCTCCATGTTGCTGATCCAAGTTTTATTAAACATTCATGAAGTATTCTTCGTTCATTTTGACTGCAGTATTAATTTGTTTTAAAATACTGTACTCTTTCATTTTGTTTCAGTAATTTTATTTCCAATTAACGTCTTAAATTGCCTGAAAACTTGTGAATTCGGTTTAGAAAACTTCCTTTTCCTTTTTAGTTGTGAAGGTTTCTTGAAATAGAAAATTCGCGAATTGGTTTGGAATATTCTCATTTTGACTTGAAAAAGCTATGTTATTGTGTATGTAATTGGGCTAATATATAATCAATTATATGACTTGTAAACTAAAATGAATAAATTTGAAAAAATGTTATAAAAATTTTCAATTTTCCTTTTCCGCAGAGCTCAGTATCCAGCCGTCGTTGAACACCATTCTGATCCCTCGTAACGGCGGTGGATCGCCACCCGGCGTCGACGCACCCGGCGGCAGCGGTAACGGCGGCGGTGCAGCAGGCGGAGCCCCAGTCGACGTTCCCGACGGCCCAAGCGCGGACTTGCCCGGCCAAGCGCCCCACTCCACTGATATGGCATGAATTTAGGTATAACTAGATGTGACTATTTTGTAAGAATTATTCGTTCAACTGTCGAAATGAAGAAAAAATACAATGGAAAGAATGATGTACTTCGGTTTTTTTTTATAAGTAATTTTTTTCTTTCTCCATTCACTTAATCAACGGTGGCAAAGTAGCGTTTCATCCGTCTGCACAACACCAAAAATCAACTAGTACCTAGTTTTTGAGGCCGTTCATAGGCCATTCCGGACCACCTTCACGTAGTTGACAAAATAGTTCGCGCTTCGTAGAGGGCCTATAACGTGCGACTGGTGGTTCCATGCATTTTGTCAAAAAACATAACCTCAAACGGTTCATGGCTTCAAAATTGTGCCCTGCCTTGCTCAATATTGTCCTTCATATTGATCGTACTGTTCTTTTCTAGATCGGTTCTGTAATTTGTAAGAATCTGTACGCCCATGCTTGTCACATTGTATTATCGTCGCGGAAACTCATTGTCTTGCCATCACGAGTGCAATACGTCGAAAAAAAATTGTTCAAATTGTTAAAAACCGTTTCTTGAGTACAATTTAAAGTAATTTGCTCTTCCATATGCTCTTTCATCAGAGGCGTCAATGCGGCGAACTTTCGATAAATATAAATCCCTCTAAACCGTTGACAATTAAAGTTAGCCGCTTCACCACCATTCAGTGTTGAGCCAAATATTTACAAAATATTGAAAATGATTTTTGTCACTCAACGCAAATAACCTACTGAAATGAAAAAAATTACTGAATTTTTGCGAAAATAACTTCTGGAAAATTCTTTGAATGACAGACGAACAACTAATCTACAAATAACGAATACTTGGTGTTGTTTCTGTTCATTTTATATCAAAATTTAATTAATGTTGAATAGTTACATCGGTACCTGTTCGTCGTTGTTTGCCTAGGGTTACCTTTATTCCGCTAAAATACGTAGACGGTAATAATTTTTACTCCTGTTCATTATTTGAAGTTGAAATAATTACAGACGAATATAATTTTTGTCAGCTTTACGTAATTTTTTTTTTTTTTTTTTTTTGACTTTAAAATACCAAAAGTGTTATTTGATTGACATGCTCAGCTCTTGATGAATGATTTCAGAAGATCTTCCATTTGGTCAAATTGATTGTTTAATTTCCTGCAGTTTTTGTATTGCAGTTGAAATTTGTTTGAGAACGAGGATTGTTGGCTTTGTGGCTTGTTCACGATAGTTGATGTGATGGACACATTTAGCGCATTGGGAGCTAACCTCATCTTTGAGCCTTAACGCCTACGTTATAAATTGAATCAAGGTTGCGTCTTCCATGACTTGCAAACCTTTTGATAACGTTTTTTTCACATTTTCTCTTCCAAATTTGGTCGTATTGGGCGTTTGTCTTATGCAATGGGAGGTATTGAACAAAAAGAAGTTGGGGAGGCACCTCCTACTGAGAATGGCGATTCAGAGGTTCTCCGCATATAAAGTATTAAGAACACTACTTAGAACTCGTTCATTCCTTACCCAGGCCTTAACATCCCTTGACGCTAACACCATTCTGGGAATCATCTTGAGCAAACTTCACATTTTCTTGGTTTTGTCGTGTGCGATGGTTGTAATTCTGAAAAAAATGTATTGTATATACACACATGGGTGTTGTTTGTCATTTTTGTTGCTCATCATTACCCAAATACGCTCCCACGGGTTGTAAACAGTTCACCAACCCTTGAAATCTGTAACAAGAAACTGCCGTCGACGAAAATGGAAACGACGTTACATTGGCTTCAATCAACCAATCAATCAAAATGTTGTATTAGTTGATGTAGGTTACAAACAGCTAAGCAGTTCCCAATATATTCGTAGCTCAGCCGATCCAACTGTATCTTGTCGTTTTCCAGGCCATCTTTAGAAGATACGTGAGAGATTCTGGCTTCCCCTGGTTCTGGAGCAGGCACAGCTTCTGCTTGTGATTCTCCATAATGTCCCTTTGTGGAACAATTCTAATGCGCTGCTAATTTTTCACCCCAAGTTGGGCCACAACCCTTAAGCGTACACATATTTTTCACGACGAGCACAAAATCCGCTCCCGGTCTCGATAGCACGTATCCATGGTCGTAAAAGTGTTCAGGGTGGTCTTCTAACTTCATTGTCTGTTGTTTGTTACATCCTGGCACTCCCACACCCCAGCATGAGATGCCAAATTGCATTTTGAGTCTCCCTCAAAAGCTTCATTACATGTTAGGACGTATCTTTCATGGGCCGTTCGTATTATTATCACAACTTTTGATACAAAATGTTGTGTTACATTTACTTTTCACTGGGACCACATCTATCTTACGAACAAGTGTCCCAAAATCGGCTAACTACTTGGTAAGCTGAGTCGAATTTGAAACTCTAGTCTCATTTATTTCTGATTCGATTCTCTCGCCACCATGAACCCATAAATTGAAGTTATTGAAAACCATCGAAAAACGTTCGATTCAATTGAGAACTTTCCAGGGGCATAGGTCCAAAGCTGTCAAAAGGAAGAAATTGACTAGTGGAACAAACTTACAGTATTAACAAGGCAGTTGACGCCCATTCAAGTATAATTTTGTGATTGAGTGTTTTGTAAAATTAATATTTTTTTCCCATTTGCTCTGAGAGTGTTTCTGATCAAGGAGGCTCATGCAAGGGTTTTGAGGTTAGACAAGAAACACAAGCGCCCACCGGTCTTCAACAAGGGTTTTTAAGCGCAAAAGATGAACAAGTTCCAGCCCTTGACATGGGTTTTGAGGTTAGAACAAGCGCCTAGTATCATTAAGAGGGTTTCTAGGTTAGAAAGATGTGCTTGCTCCCACCTTTGACAAGGGTTTTTAGGTTAGAACAAGCGCCAACCTGTCTTTAGGTTCTCTGGTTAGAAAGATGAGCATTTTCCTGCCTTTGTCAAGGTTTTTGAGGTTAGAACAAGCGCCCAAGTGTCTTCAAGAAGGTTTCTAGGCTAGCAAGATGAGCGCCCACCTGTCTTCAACAAGGGTTTATAGGTTAGAAAGATGAGCGTTTTCCTGCCTTTGACAAGGGCTTTGAGGTTAGAACAACCAGAGCTCACTCCGACATCATTTTCCCATCCTTGGCACCACTTCCGTCCTTGTAGGCCCTCAATCCACCATTTGGAGATCCCAACAACAACCATGTAAGCCAATATCCTTCCAATAAAACTGAATCTCTATACAAAAGTTACACAGTACCCAATGGGAATCCATACAAATTTCGATTCTTAACTCGTCATCCCGTTTTTTCAGACGATATTTTTTCGTTGATCTCATTTATTTGTCTCTGCTGCGGGACGAAGATCGAGATGCTACATCGCCTTATCCCAGGAGCCACTCACACTATGTACAGTCAGTCACCAGTCCCCTCCTCCCTATTGGAATATATATATTATAAATTATATAAACACCTTAATATATTTGATTTGTGCTACGGAAGTATCAATATTCTGATCGTTTGGCAGTTCACTGAATTCATTTATTGATTTCTTTTGTTATATTACTAAAACTCTATTGATTTGTTTTCAAAATGTATTTTTGAATATATACATGTAATTTATACATGGTCGTTGCAGTTTTTTTTTCTTTTTTTTTTTAATTTTCGCAATTGTTATTTGAACTGACATTTGATGTGACTTTCAACAAAAAATGAATGTGTGATTTTTCTTATAGGTTTTCATTAGCAAAAAGAAAAAAAATAACACTTAATTAAAAATTGAACAAAAAAAAATAAAAGCGAGACTCGTGCTTGCTAGACTTAGCTCTAGTACCCATTAGGGGCAGCCTAACCGATTGCTCGAATACACTTTTTATGTCGACGAATGTAATACTAATGTGAAATGAATTCGTCAATTTCTTTCACATTTTTTCAGTATTCGTCCGTCGACATAACCAATTTATATGTTAGTACGTAACGTAATTTATACACTAATATATACAATTGGTTTTTAAGATATTACTCGTGTTTTTTCCGTTTGTCTAAGAGGCATGTCCATGGTATGTATATGGGTGTACATGATGTATATAGTCTCTTTCGAGTTGTGTACACGCACATACACTGTTATTGTATACATAGGAAAAAAAAGGAAAAGAAAATGTTTATCAAAATGTTTCGCTTGTGTAGAAGGCTTTTCGTTATAGGACATTTTTTGTTATTTTCAAAATGGAATTTTTCAAACTTTTTTCTCTTGTTTATAAAAAAAAACAAAAACGGCATTTTTTTGAAGCGTTGATGTGTTTTCAAATTAGGTTATTTCATCAATAAAATTGCCTTTAATATTATTGCGAGTTCAGAAAATCAACAAAATCGCATACGTGAGTTTAAATGGTTCATTTCTTGAAATATAGACGTGCACCGAATACTCATTTGACCAATAGCAATCAACGTTCGGTCCTTAATTGTGTGAAAAATAAATAAAAATAAAAATAAAATTTGTCGTGATTTGAAAAATAATCTACACTTTGAGGTTTTGACAAGTTTTCTTGAGGTTTTCACGCTGAACTGCCACATATCAACAATTTTCTAATTCACTGCCTGTTTTTATTCACAAAAGTTATTATGACGCAATTTGCTCTTCGTCGTATTATTTTCGTTTATTTTTTAATTACGGAACATGCGCGTCACGACCAGAACAAACGTGTATTTCACCAGTTGAAATGTATTTTCGCAGTTGTGTTTTACTTTTAAATAAGTTGATATTGTTCGTATTTGTTGACTGGTTTTGATGTTTAACAAATGAAAAAGTGTCTTCAGTTCTTACAACATAGCCTAGATAGAGTTATTTCTTCTGAACAACTAAAACTGCGTGTAAACTCGAAATATATCGTGTTAGTTTTCAGCATCCTCAAATCACACGTCAGAGGATATTCAAGTGTAAAACCGTAAAATCTCAAATTGAAATTTATTTTTCACCGTCCAAAAACGTAATATCCGAAAAAAAATCGCGTCTTTTCACCGCGTTACCTTCCAAAATTTACTTAATTTTTGTATCCTCATTTCCACCTTTCCAATTGGTACGTAACATTTTTAGGAGCTTGGCTGTCTTCATTACACTACACCCTGTACAAAGCTTGTCCCTTCAATGTAAATATTTATGTCTCGTTTCTAATTACAAAAATATATATATATTATAGAAATCGACCACCTCGGTCCCACCAACCGTTTTCCTTACCTTTATCATATCTTTGATCCCCCATTTCCCCTCCCCCTTCAAATTATGGTTATTATGATAATTCTAGTAATATTTACTACGTTTAAGAATTAATATGATTAAACAATTGAAGTAGATTTGTCTTAGATTCTATGACAGGAAAATAAAAATAATTTCATCGTAACGGGTAGTTTTATTTTATCGCCTTTCCCTTGTATGTGTAAATGGTTGTAGCTGCTAGATGCTGAAGGAAATTTTCAATAACGAATTGCTCTAGTAATTTATTATTTTTCACTTTTAGCAAGAAAACAGGCTATAATACTGATAAGGCTGGTGATAACGTGATATATTTCCAGCCTAATGATATGAGTTTATGCGAGGTGTGCGCTTTTTAGTTTAGTATTTTCTAAAATAACTATTGGCACCCACTGGAAGAAGTTATGGGTCAAAATGGTTATCTATCTACCCATTTTGAATTAGGTAGTTTTTTAGAGATTCTGGTACCTATGCCTATGGGGTATCATTTTCCGCTAAATTTTTGACGCTGAATTCAATGAAATGGGTCCTAAAACGATCGGCACATCGGAAGAAATTATGGGTCAGATACCCATTTTGTATGTTTTCAAGATTTCTGGTACCTAGGCTTGTGGGGTATCAGTTTCCACTAAATTTTGGACCCCGAATCGATTGGAATGGGTCCGGTACCCGCCAAACCCACTGTTTCTCCCAATTTCTTCTACATGCGACTGGTAGGAGTAATAACCAACCCATTAAATGAATTTGCAGCGTTTTTGGTATAGTAGTCTCTAGAAACTACTCATGTTTTCGTGCCGAAATCAACTTTATATGACTGGGTCCAAATTGTTGACAGTATGCGCTTCACTATGTTTAGATTAAAATGGCATGAAAACGACGAATAATCAAGCTAAAACCCAAATTTCCGCCTGTGCCGTTTTCGGTAGTAGAACATTTTCTAAAAATATTCTGGTTAGGAACCTCTTCTTGGCTCTAGATGGTCCTTAAAACTCGGGTGGATCAAATTTGAGGAAGCTGGGGGTAAAAATGTGTTTTTTTGAAAGTCGATTTTCAGGATATTTTAAGAACTAGGCGTGTGGGGACGCTGAATTCATTGAGATGGGTCTCGGAACGATTGGCGCCCACTGGAGGTGGTTACTGGCCAAAATGAGGACCTATCAACCCATTTCGAAAGTGGGTTTTCGAGACTTAAGGTACCTAAGCATGTGGGGTATCATTTTCCACTAAATTTGGGTTGCTTAATCGGTTGAAATGAGTTCTGAACACTCCACACTCACTGTTTTCCCAAAACGGTTGCTCAAAAAGAGGAATAACTGAATAATTTTGAACCTTTTATTAAATTTGCCTTTTTATCCAGCACAACTGTGTCACCCACGAATGTGAGTAAACTTAGTTGTAATTGCGTCAATATTGAAACCAATTTTAACGTGAAATTTAAAAAATGCACTGTTGTAGATAACATCAAAAGCGAACAATTCAATGTGCTTGTGCTTAACAGCAAGTGGAGCTGTGACGTCACGGAAAAATTACTCATTACACGTAGATGTATTACTGAAAGAGTCCGTTTCCAAGAAAATAATGACAACAATAGTTAAATCAATTTCGACGGTCAGGTCATCAGAAACTAACATGATCATGTTCACCGTCAAAATCGATTTTACTATCGATCTCGTCATTTTCGTGGGAGTAGTGCATACCCAAGCATTTGAAAATGCTTCTGTTGCTGGCTTTTCATAGATTATCACTTTGTACAAAATTCTGAAATTGATTGAAACATTGAATAAAACGTAGATTTGTTAAATTTTTATTGAATTCGTCGTCTTATGAGATGAAAATTGTCGAGGAGCAACAGTAATTTGGAACAATTTACCTCAAAAGCTCAATTAGGCTATTGAAGCGTCATTATTTCCTCTCTGTAGCCAGAAAAATCCAATGGGACAGGTCCCACAACGATTTGCACCCTCCGGAAGAGGTTATGGGTCAAAATGGGTAACTATCTGCCTATTTCGAAAATGGGTTTTCGAGATTTCTGATACATGGGTGTGTGGGGTATCATTTTCCTCTAAATTTTGGACGCTGAATCGATTGGAATAAGTCCGAGACAGATCACACTCATCGTTTTCCCCCATTTTCTCCCTACTCCTGGTCCGAGGATTTCTATATTTTCATCCTATCGCACCGGACCTTTTGTTGTTGGAACCTGTAGTTTATGTATAAAAGAGTAGAGCAAGATGGGTTCAATGTTCCCATGTTGTAGGGGTAAACTTAAATTTTCTTGAAACGTTGGGTGGGACACCCCATAACTAAAACCATCGACTTCGGCCTGGACAAAAAGGCATTATTCGGAAAAATTATGGGAAAAGAACCTTGCAAAATTGCATACAGTAATCAAAATTAACCGATCGAACCATGTAAACATTTCTAATCGACAAATAGCTACTGTAAGCTGATCTTTCTGGCTGAGAAATCAAACCGCTATTGACCGCTATTGACAAGCCAAAATTCATCTAACGAAACATACAAGTTCAAATCCCAGAACGGCCGTTATTCATAATGAAACATATTTTTCTTAACTACATAAGGAAGTACCACATAATCAAAATTTTCTCAAAATCCAAGCATCATCCTGGTTAATCAATTGAAAATGTGCTGCATGAATTTTTGCAGAGAGCGATAATTTTATATCAAAAAGTACATTATCCCGGGCTTCTAATTTCAATCAATTCAAATCAATCAAGTACTATAAACCACTTTTCATTTCAAAGGGTACTACTATCCAGCTTCTTCAATTATCAAATTTCTCTCAGAATGAATTCTACATGTAGAGACAATAAGTAAGGTACATTGTAAAAGAGAATAAGAAGAAGACGAAGGTGGGCTTATGAGTAAAAGGAACTTTGAATACCTTGCTTTGAGTACTAAAAAAATATATGAAGTAATTCCACTTTATGTCTTGATTATTACAATATTGAAATTTACTTCAAAAAATCAAATATTATTCCTACTTGAATTTAGCGAAACAAATTAAAAGCCAGTAAAGGTTATTTTTTCATAATTGTTGTTTTTCTCATTTTACCAAAGTTACTCAAAATGGATACAGTCCCTTATTGGTATTAAACTCAATTTTGGGGACTCTCAAAATTGTATAAAAATATATGCAACCGTTCTTGTAGACGTCTAGTTAACCTAATTCGCCCTCTAAGGTTAATTAGTGTCGTCCCCTTCCACCGCCTGACCTGTTCAGCCATTTGCCATAAAAATCTCGAGATAAACGTGCTCTTTTGAGAAAAAAAAATTTCATAAATGTTTGAAAATTGACGGATGTCCCGTTTATCGCCAAAATATTGTCTTTTTTCTGATGTTAAATTCTTCTCGTGGCCGCCATTTTTAAAATTATTATTATTATTTTGTTTTAGAGCAGTTGAAATAAGTTGTTTTCTTCCTGAGAATATAATGAATTCACAAATGATTAATTTTTTTCCAACATAAAGCGCAATTTACGTTCTTGAAACGCTAATTTCACAGGAAAAATGAATGAATTTGCCGAATTTGGGCACATTCCTGCGCGTGAGAGAACTTAAGAAAGGTTTTCATCTATATCCGAAGCAGAAGGGATCGTGTCCCTTCGAACACATGTCTTGAGAATGAAAGAAAAGAGGCCAAAACCGTCCTTACCAGACCTGAGACAAGTGGGCGGTCCTACGCCGTCCTAGACAGCGTGGCGTCGTCGTGCGCCCTCTGTGGGGCTCTCGGTCAACCAAAAACACCTCAAATTCGTCGTTAAAGTCAAATTGTAACTCTTGTTGAATAGAACATGGGCAATTTGACTAAAAAATTAACAAAAATTCGCCCTGGAGCGGATGCTGGGCTCAGAAAAGCGAGGTTGTACTTGAAGGAATTTCACAAAATGGCGTCCGGGGCGAGCCCTCAAGTGACTTTTACGACTGTGGAGGCTACGTGAGTCCTCCGTTCAATCTACTTCCGACGTTCTTATTCTCACAAAAATATATTATATATATTTTTTTTCAATTTAAGGAATTTTTATTATAAAAAAAAAATTCACGATAAAGTCATTATTTTAATTCAACAGATAAAATAAAGGTATTTTATGTTCGTATAAATATTTGTACAAGGCACATAGTATTAAGGCACGAATAATTACAGTTGTAACCGTTAAAAAATCCAACTAAATTATTACAACTAAGTTCCTTAAAAATTTGTTTAAAAAATAAAATTTACACTTCATAACGAATTATTGCCAGAGAAACGTCTTGAAAATGTTTTAGGTACATTTTATTGATAAGAGTCTTTGAGTTTTCTTTATAACAAGGCACTTGAATTCGAATCAGGATGGCAGTTTTTGGCATCTTGTTCAGACGTTTCGATAGTTAAAACAACAAAATCTCCGCATAGTGTGGAATTTGGCACATAGTATGTACTAAGTAGTAGAAGGAAGGCACATGTGGGGGGATTAGGTGGGGGATTGAGGATTAGCTGCTCGTGTAGAGGGGTGTGTACAGGTTGATGTCTTTAATCGCCTGTTTGTAGTAATGGGCGTCGTGGTGGAGGCGGCTGGTTATGCAGGCGTAGGGGCAAGTGTAGGAGGGCCAGCAGTCGTAGAAAGGCTGCTGATCGCAGCACCAGTACGTCGGGGCGCAGGCGCAGTAGTCGAGGGAGCTGGAGACGTCGCAGGATTGGGCGGGTTTGACGAGGCAAAGGGCCGTCTCTTGAGCGCTGCTCGGGACGTCGTCGAGATCGTAATAGGACTTTTTGGGTTCGGGGGCGTAGTACGGGGAGTCGGTTTTCCTTTTGCGGGACAAGTCGAGGCAGGGGGACGTCGGTTCGACGACGTTCGGGGAAATGGCGACGTCGCGAGGGACGTCCGTGTAAATTGGAGATGACCTTTGCGATGAGGCGTACTCCGCTCTGAGCATACCTTCTTGGTTGAGCCATTTTTGTATTTGACGTCGGTGGATGCCGAATTTCAACGCCGTCGCTCGTTGGTTGCGGCAACACGACGAATCGTTGTAAAATGCGTCGAGTACCTCCAATTTGAAGCTCAAAGAGTAGAACCTCCTTCGGGAGAGCGCGGCGCAGGTGAAGTCCAACGCTTGCTCCTGCTCGGACGACTCCGCGCTGCTGACGTCGTCTTCCGAGTCTGAGATCTTGTCGACGTTGAGTTCCTCTTCTTCGTCGTCGACGACGGCCTCAGGCGGCGGTCGGGGTAGGCAACCCGCCGTGCAGTTGCCGTCGCGCTGTCTGGACTGCCCTGCGAGGTTCAAGGCCACTTCGGAGCCCTCGGACGCCGAGCGTAGGCTCGACTCCATTTGAAGCCATTTTTGGATTTGTCGTCGGTGGATTCCGTATTTTCGAGCCGTCGCTCGTTGATTGCCCCGGCAATCCGAATCCTGACGGTACGAGTCCAACACTTGGAGCTTGAATTGGGTTGAGAACATCCTCCTCGACCCGATGCCCTTCCCCTCGCGCACGGGTTTCACTTGAGGTTTCCGTTCGTACGACTTCACGTTCGGCGACGTGTTACCTGATTTGATCTCCTCGAAACCGTGCGCCATCGCTACCTGTTACAATCGAATCGCCCCAACAAACAACTTAAAATTTAAAACACTTTCGGTATATTGCGGACCCTCAGAACATCACAGCTATTGCACAACTCACAAATGAATGAAAAACAGCCAGGACTCGAGGAGTGGGATATCCCAGGCTACCCCCACTCTACCCGCGGCCCACTACTCCACAACACAGGCGGGAAGCCAGGGGAACCCAACTTTATATCTCGACACGTTGCCAAACCTAACGACCGCTTTTAAATAACTTCCAACATCGTCAACTCTTCGATAAAAACAACCCTAAACGGACGGATATTCACCGAGTAAAACGTTCAATTTGACCTTTGACCGGTTTTTAAGAGGATTTCGACGACATCGTCGACGTCGGGGACGTCTTCGGGAGGGAAGTCAGGTCCTCGACGGGTGGATCCGGCAACGTCGCTCGCCCACATGCCCCGACACCAGTAGACAGGGTGTCGCCGTGCTCCCTCCGCCGCTCCTTACCCACCTCCACCTTTTTTTCTGAACCTCCTCTTCTCACATTCCACCCCCCCCCCCCCCCCCTCATTTTGATTAACAACACAAAAGTCAACCACAACTGAACTCGCCTTCAAAAGTTTCAAATACCAAAAAATTATTCAAAATTTTCCTCGACAAATTCTAAATTCAGCCATTTTTATTGCGTTCCAAGAAGTTTGAAATTTTGTTGAAACTCAAGATGGTTTGGCCAAATATTCCCATAGTATTTTCTAGGAGTATAACGTATCCAACAGAAGAAGCGTCCGAAATTAGTGAAATGACCACCCCCACACGGCCTCCTAGGTACCCAAAAATTCGAAAGAAGACGCTTTAAAATGCTGTAGTTATGTAATCCATTTGACCCACAACCACCGAATCGGCCAGGACCCGTCTCAATGGAAAACAGGTCCAAAAATTAGTGAAAAAATGTACTTCCACACGCTTAGGTACCCAAATTAATTTTGAGAACAACTCGAAATAGGAAGTAAGGTCACCCATTTTTACCCATAACCCGGTTGGTACCAATCTGTCCAACAGGGTTTTAAAGATATATTTTTACCCCTCCCTCCCCCAAATTTAGTCATAGGGGTAGCTAACCAAATGTCGAATAGAGAGGTTCAATGACCAAAATTTCAAATTTGTAGACAATTTTCTCATACAAACTACATACGGTGGACGAACGTTTTGATGTGGAAATATTTAAACGCAAAATGTCAAATTTCGGGGCAAACCGAAGAGTTCTAGCATCAAAACACAGGTCGATTATTCAATGAATAATTAAATAAAACCTAAAGTCTGACAATTGTGGAGAATATAGCGAACGATTTTGATGAATTTTCGGCCAAGAAATTTGGGTACCTGACAGAAAATTAAAAAGTACTGGAGATTTTATATAGAAAAATGAGGAAAAAACTTAGCTGGCGTAGAAAATTGACTCGAATGAGAGTAGGAAATAAAACAAAGTGTTTACATTGAAATGACTTTAACCAAGTTCTGAACCATACTTCTAGTTATTTGATTTTGAACGTTTTTGGGCATACAATGGGTAAATTCAAATTGGTATAGCTCATTGGACGAGCTGTCATTGGGTTGAAACACGATAGTGAATTGATATATGTAACTTTGGTGCATGCCTGACAAGTTGCTCTGTGATAATGAATTAGATATGAAAGCCAACATTAAATCAACATTTTTCCCCCTCACAGTCCTTAGGTACCGAAAAATATATGTTTATGAGGTAAATACGAGTAGAAAAAATATGTATTGATGAGAATATGGCTGGAATTCCTATTGAAATTCACCTGAAAATTACACAATGAAGAACGGATTGAAGATAATAGACGGTAATTATCATTCAGAATAGCAGCATCGCTTTTTGTTTCATTTTTCAAAGTACTGTACACACTTTTCAAATGACTTTGAATTTACATTGATATTTTTAATTTTGTCAATACTAATTCAATCGCGTCTTTTCTCATTTTTGTTTCAAAATGATCATGTAGAAGTTCCATGCTTTTCCTGGATGTTTTTCCCGAAGGAAAGTTGACGATTTTGGTCAAGTGAAACACAGTCAAGTCTTAATTAAGTCTTTAAAATAAAAATATATAAAAATCGCACCAAAACCAGAAATGGGCTACGGTTTCCAATAGAATGTGAATGGACAAGAAAACAACACTGGCGTGTTAATTTAATTAATATAATTACCTGAAATGTGTTAGTTATTGTGTTATATAAAGAATGAAATCCATTGGATTTAACTAACTTAACTTTTATTTTGGAGATAAAATCCATTGAAATTAGTCTTTGGACCGTTACGACAATAAAAAGGAATCATTTTGAAAATGGATTGTCGTGTTTTTTGGGATCCCAGAGGAGTGAGGAGAGTATTTTTCTAAAACAATTTGAATCCTGAATCGATTTAGAGGGATTTTCGGGTCAATTTCGAGTGCGGATCATGGGACAAAATGAGTATTTTGAGGACTTTAGAGTGTGAGATATTCCATTTTGAAGGCGGAATTCATTGAGGTTGGTCCTCATATTGATCTTAATTAAGATTGAATTAAAAAAAAATTTCACCAAAACCTGTGAATATTAGGAAAAATGCTTTATCGTCGTCTTGACTTCAGAAGGTGTCGTTTTAAAGGTTTCCAATAGAATGTGAATGGACAAGTAAAGGACATTGGCGAATTAATGTAATTAACTGAAATGTGTTAATTATTGTGTCCTATGGAGAAAGAAATCCATTGGATTTAACTGGAGCAGCGATCGACTCGCTCGGGGTCAACACCAAACTGGTTGGTGACGTCACAGATGGATTTTAGGCCTCGTATTTTAGAGGTCCCTGCTCCTATTCGAAGCCCTCGCCTTGATGACAGGGGGCGGTTGAAATCGACGGATGATCGCGGAGGCGAGAAGACGCTGGACCGGGCAAGTTTTCCCCCCAACTAGTTCCACGAATCACCGCCGTTAGGTGTCCGTAGACCATGAGAAACGACCCCGGAGCGGGTCTCTCGTTGATGGGATAGTAAGGAGATTCGGGCTAATCTAAACTGTTTCTACGCTTTTAGAGGTTTTGGGCTTCATTTGGGGCCGAAGTGGTGCCAAAAACGGCGGTCAAACCGCGGGTGTAGGTCAATATGACGTCATGGTGTCATTCGAGGCAGAATTCAATTGAATTATTCATTTTACCTATAACTACACCCCGCCTGATTTACGGCTACTTCACCTCACTGGTCTCATTCGAGGCAGAATTCCATCATTGTATTATTTACTTTCCCATTTGGCCACACCCCACCTGATTCGTGGTGTGAGTAACCTGGCTACACTGGACAGAATTCAATAATTCAGAATTCAATGAATGAATTAATTACTTGCCCTATGTCTACATCCTACCTGATTAATGGCAACCTCACTACACTGGTCTTATTCAAGACAGAATTCCAACATTGAATTATTCATTTCCCTATGGCTACTCCCCGCCTCATTTATGGCAACCTCGCTACATTGGTCTCATTCGAGGAAAAATTAGACATTGGAATATTCATTCCTATGCTCTCACCGCTCATTATGGCAACCACACAATAGGCACACACTGGTCTCATTCAAGGTAGAATTCCAACATTGAATTATTCATTTCCCTATGGCTACTCCCCGCCTCATTTATGGCAACCTCGCTACATTGGTCTCATTCGAGGCAAAATTAGAACATTGATATATTCATTTCCCTATGGCTACTCCCCGCCTCATTTATGGCAACCACACTATAGGCACACTCTGGCCTCTCTACACATCTATTGTAGATATTGTGAGAAACCACGCCAAAAATAAAAATTTTCAATGGTGGGAGGGGGGGGGGGGGATGCGCCAAAAAAATAACTTTGAGAAAGTATTCTCGTACTTTTTGAAATTTCAGGAGAATGTGGAGTATCTTTTTCCAATAAATTTTGAATTCTGGTCCGATTGATAGTTTTTGACCAATTTTTGCAGTCTGTTCTAAGCGGAAGTTTCCAAAACGGATTTTCGAGCTTTTTGGCGACTTAAGAGGATTAGGGGGTATTATGTAATAGTAAATTTTGGAGGTAGAGTCAATCAATAGAGAATTTCGGAATTGAATGGTTTCAATACAAATAAACCGAAAAATTCTTTTAAAAAACCACAACTAAAGAACAAAGTGAAGTTAAATGTCGGTAGCATTTTATGCCCTTTTGGTATCGTTATTTTTGAATTATTTATTTATTTTTTGTACAAATATTGAGTTGAGATTTTATTGGTTGTGTACTAATTTGGTTCTAATTAACTCAGTTTGCGAACAGATGCATTTGTAGGAATAATATTGACGAGTTTTTTTTCTTTTTTTTTTTCTCTCTCTCTCTCTGTTTGGTTCCATTTACGGCCCCGATGTGCGTGAACAGAGAAAACCTTCGACTCGCAGCCACTTATCCGACAAAAACCCGCTCGCTGTTGGTGGCCGAACAGTTGCACAGCTCGCATGTCGAACTTCGTCACTGGTTGGATTTCTGTGACGGAGGGGAGGCCTGCCATTCGCAAAGACCGGCCACCTGTGACTGGCCACTTGTTGGCCCTCAGCCTCCGACCACCTGTGCCTTTTACTTCGAATCCGCAACAGTCGCGTTTTTACGTCGAGAAAAATATGTCGGATGTTGTTTCATTCATCTACGCTTCGTACAAAGCGTGAATCAGCCAATTCTCACCAGAAACACTGAACGACAGAACCAAAAATCCGCAGAAAATCCGTAGAAATCCACACATTTAATCAGAAAACAAAATTCTACTAGGTTAAGAGCCAGATTTACTGCGAAAATAAATAAGATAACATTTCGGAGGCGGAATTCATTGAGATTGGTCCTCATATCGATTGCCACAAGTAGAAATGAGCCGAAATAACCATTTCGAAAATGTATTGTCGTGTTTTTTGGAATCCCAAGCGAGTGAGGAGTATCTCTATCTAAAACATTTTGAATTCTTGGTCGGTTGAGAGGGATTTTGAGCCAATCTGAGCCCAAATCTGGGTAAAATGGTTATTTGAAAACGGGGTTTTGAGATTTTTTGAGCCCTTAAGAGCGTGGGGTTTTATTTAATAGTAAATTTTGGAGGCAAAATCGATTGAAATCAGTCCTCGGACCGATTGCCATAAAAAAGGCTAAAAATGAGCCAAAATAACCATTTTGAAAATGTATTGTCATGTTTTTTGGAATCCCAGGCCAATGTGGCGTATCCTTTTCTAATACATTTTGAATTCTAGGTCGGTTTGAGCCAATCTGAGTCAATATCTGGATAAAAACTGGTCATTTTAGAAGTAGCCCTCCACGATACTGCTTACGTGAAATTTATTGGGGGGAGTGACAAATTGAGGGAGAACTGTTGTGGAACTATTAACACGTATGGTATAAGGTATTTCCTGCCGTATTTTTTTTTTTTTTTTTTTTTTTTTTTAAATAAAGATAGAAATTCTGAGTTTTTTCCATTGATACTTATTTACATGATGTATTTATTCTGTAACCTTATCAAAAAACACGTCGAACGCTTGTGGTCCTCAAAAGACCACAAAACAACTTTATCATCCTTAATAAAAAAAATAAAAAAAAAAAAAAGGTTCACTCTGGAACGAATGTATTGAGGAATGTATGGTCGTTGGAAAAGTCGAATTGGGCTACAAAATTATAGCATATCGATTCGTCCTTGGCGATTACATTGTGTATTATTTGCGCATTTGGTTCAGTGTGGGAAGGTCCATTTACTCGGTGGTAAATGTCGTTGACGCTTCGGCCGGTGGTGAGGCAGATAAGATAGCGGACGGAATTAATAGGAATGACTCAAGGTCCTTGGACGAGCGCCGAGCGGGTTCGAGGAGCTGTGATTGGGAAGAGTGGGGACGCCGTTGGCAGACTGACTGGTGCCACGAACGGAGCCGGGGCGATGAAGGGGGACACGGATGGAGCCGGAGCGGTGAAGGGGGACACGGATGGAGCTCCACAATCACCCCACGCCTTCCTTCCTCTCCGAACGAAAAGCGGCCCCGAGAAAAAGATCTCCGGCTACAAAGGCATCTCCGGGCTACCTGCTTGGAAAAGATAACGCCACCCCTCCCCTCCACCGCCGGTCACGAGAAGGTGAAGGTGACCGGGGGAAAAAACCTTCAGGTGACGACGAAAGAAGAGGCCGCGAGCCAAAGGGACTCCACCGGAGTGGGGAGGACTACAGGGTGAAGGGACTACAAACACCGGAGGGGGCACTAACCGCAGCCCAAATATGTGAACGGGGGATGCTCCCTTCGGCTCCACGCTATCTGCCCGCGGCCTGTCCCGCCCAATAAGTTCCCGGCGGATCACTTCTCACCTCACACCTACCTGCCTACCTACCGTGCGGCTCCTCAACTACCTACCTACCTGTTCTCATCTCTTCTCTCCCCATCAAAAAGCATCTCCACAATTTCAACCCTAGTATGGCACTGGGGTGGCTGTTACCCCACATTTTCAAAAGCATTCTATAAAAATTTTAAAACAATTAATGCAATTTATATTTTTTAATAGAATTTACTCAAAAACCAAAGGATGAATGAAAAATTGAGAAATTTTTTTCTCTTGAAATGTTTAAAACTATTTAAATTATAACTATCTTGTGCCTTTTTGATTACATAGGAACCTTTCAGATTTTCGTTGAAAACTATAAAAACGCCGCAAATTCGTTCACAGGGGTTGATTATTCCTTAGACCAGCAGCATAAAGGCACATTTGAATCGATTCAGCGTCCAAAATTTAGTGGAAAATGATACCCCACACGCCTCGGTAACAGAAATCTCGAAAACCCATTCATCGAAATACACATTTTGACCCCTACTCCCCCCAAATTTGCTCCGATCAGACTGAAAAGCCCCGAAGACAAACTAAAATAGGAAACAGGTCTCTGACCAAAATTTCAGATTTTTGGAAAATGTTTTGTAGGATGTAGAAATATTTAAGAAGAATGAGCCAAAAAAGGCTGAATAAATTTGAAACTGTGAGGTTTTTCGACTATTGAAAGTTGTGCAGTACGAAATTCAGCGCGCAAATTATGAATTCGTGTGATTGGGTTTCAAGTTGTAAGATCAAGACGATAAAGTATTTTACATCGCTTATAGCAAGGTGTGCCTTTTTCAATTGTTTAGTTTCCAGCTAACAGTGGACACTCCCCCCAATCAAATTGGTCAACCCAAACGATCAAAAACGTCAAAAGACGACAGTTGTGTATCACATTCTAGTTTTCTCTTCGAAATCGTCTCGAGATAGCATGAGTTGATCGATCCCGTTGTCAGAAACTCATTTTTGGATTAAGATTAATAGTAATTTGACGAGATTTTCGAAGGAAATCGGCACTCTAGTTGATTTTTTTCGTATCCGGCCGAGCTCAAAGTGGACATGGGCGGGCCCATGTTTGTTGGATCATTCACAAATTCATCACGTGGTTGTGAGGAATGATTTTTTGACAGTCTAAATTAATAAGCCGCCAAAACCATTTTCGGAAATGCGCATAGTGTGGTGTTGACTCTGAATTTGAACTAATTTCCCACGCGATTTGACTGTACCGACGTCACCCTCGAATAATTGAACGGCAATATCTAGAAGGGAGCCAACCACAAAACGCTGTGAATTCTTTTAAAGTGGAATCCATAAAGTAGTGGAAAACGATACTGCACACGCCTAGGTACTCGAAAACCCACTTCCAAAATAGGTAGACAGATAGGTACCCATTTTGACCCATAACCTCTTCTAGTTGGCTCCAATCGTTCCGGAACCCGTCTTATCGGATTCAGCGTCCGAAATTTAGTCGAAAATGATACCCCACACGCCGAAATCGCCGAAAATCTCGAGAATCCATTTTTCAAAATACACATTTTGACCCCTACCCCCCAAAAAAATGGTCCGTTCGGGCTGAAAAGTTTTGATGACCTTCTAGAGCCGTAGACGGATCCCTGACCAATGTTTCAGGTTTTTAGAAAACTTTCTACTACCAAAAACGGCGGACGGGCATATGCTTATTTGGTCTAGCAAAGAAATTTGGGGCAAATCTGGCAAGGTTGATTTCATGCATGAAATAATTCAAGAAACAATTAGCCATAATAAAACCAAATACAATTTATGAAAATATTTAGAGAAATAAAATTACTTATATTCACTTATGTCTCAAGTTGGACAAGGTTGTTTGATGGGAATGTCCCTCAAGGGGGCGTCAGACAGTCCCTTGCAAAGTAATCCCAATTTATTGAAGCTCCTGTATGGAAATTCAAACTTTTTCTTTTTGCAATATGCTCGTAAGACTTGGAGAAATTTCTCGGGCCTATACCCTAATAAAATATTTCAAAATTTTAAATTTTAAATTTCGTAACATTGAAGTTATGAGAAGTTGGCGGTTGAATCATAGTTTGAGACAATTTCACAAGTCTTAAAAGGATATTGCAAAAGTAAGAAGACTGAATTTTCAAACAGGAGCTTCAAAAAATTGGGATTACTTTTGGAAAATCAGGCCGTGTGGCAAGGGTCTGGCAGGGTAGGGTGGTCAATGGCGACAGTTCGGCTGTCAGCCGCTAGATTGAGTTGCGTCAACAGACCCCCTTGAAGGGACTGACAAGAAAGAGTGGTGCGAAGCTGAGAGTGAGAAAGGGTGAAAAAGGGTTTTCCTTTCCTGGTTGCCTGAGAGAAACTCATTATTTTCTGTTGAAATTACCAGACCTCTTCAAGATACTGAATAGTAAACATTTTTTCTGGGTTTATTCATAGAGAAATGACCCTGTCTTGGTTTCCATATGGTTATGGGCACAAAACACAGTGAAAAGGCTCAGTGTGAAAAGGTATCTCACATTTTGGAATAACAAAATAGTTTTTTGGACATATTGACTTTTCTTTTAAATTTCTAAAGAAATGATGAAACGTTCAAGTTGAACAGAGACAAAACAAAATCACTAAAATTTAGATTTTCGTGTTATTAGCCGTTTGGTGGAAATTTCTTTTAAAAACTCCTCGTTTTGGCGTAATGGATTATTTTTTGGGCAATTTGTCTTTATCCCCCTCTCCCACAGAGTTTTTTAAACGAACGAGTTGTGAGCAGAACTGTTTGGATAACTCATTTTGGCGTGAATTTGTTATCGTGTTACTAATTAAAAACTCACAAAAAGACAATAACACGATTACTAATCGCTGCCGTCAGATTTTGAAGGTAAGATTGAAGGAATCCGCTCACAGCTCATCGCCATCTGGTAAAAGGCGCTTAGGACGATTAGGTAACTCGCGGAAAGTTATTTTCGCACTGCCAAAATGTAATTCTCGAAAGACTAAATTTTCTCATGCCAAACGTGTTGACGCTCCGGGCTTCGATCCAAGTCGTCAAGTGCCAATTTTCATTAGCTCGCTTGTCTGTGAAGGTGTCATAATTATTTCCGTGCGAATCTCGTCGACGAGAACGTGAAAAGTGTCGACAAGACGATGTGATGAGCAGTTGCACCATCGAAAGCGTTTCATTTCCTCGCTGCGGTATTAGTCAGAGCGACGGCATTTGATGGCATTTGAACGAGGTCGGGGGGGGGGGGGGGGGAGCTATAAAGTGTCGCAATCCAAGGTCTTGCCAGTTTCAGTTCCGTTATTTGTCGAATGAATCAACAAACGAATAAACAAAAGAAAGTAACAAGACGAAACCGCTTTGCCTGATGTAATTGGAGAATCGACGTCGAAAGACATTCGAATAAAAGGTTCATCAAAGCTCAAAATGATTGAGATTTCTGTGAAATTTATTTAATTTTGAGATCAAACTGGAGAATAAATTGTGGTCCAAAATCAACTATTAACGGGGAAAATTGAACAATTTGAATAACCGTCATTTAACCTCAATTTTGTCTTTTGTTTGGTTATTCGTTGATTATTCAAGGAGATTTTCGGCGATCTTGGCGTGAGGGGTATCATTTTCCACTAAATTTTGGACGCTGAATCCAATGTAACGGTTCCCGGAACGATTGGCTCCCGCCGGAAGAGGTTATGGATGCTAAATAGATGGAAATGAGTCTCCTTGCGCCTGGTTCGAGGAATAACCAACCCCTGTGAAGAAATTTGCAGCGTTTTTTGTTGAACCCTTGAATGTTTTCATGCAAATATTTAACCTGTCCAGTTGGCCCCAAACTAAGCACATGCCAGTTCAATTAACTCTTTAGGACATAAAAAGGAGTAGAAACTGGCCGAGAAAATCCCGAAATTAGGGACATCCCACCAAACAACCCTGTCCAACATTTTATTTCTTTTCTGTTCTACTTGAACGCTCAATCAACTCTTTCAGCCTGGAAAAAGCGCATTCTCCGAAAAATAATCCATAATGCCATTATGAGGGGTTTTAAAAGAAAATTTCCCCAAACGGCCATTAAGACAAATCTCAATTTTAGTAATTTTGTTTCTTCTCTGTTCAAATTGAACGAATAATTAACTCTTTCGGACGGGAAATGAACGCTGAAATTGGCCGGAAAATAATCCATTATGCTGATATGAGGGTTTTTAAGGGACATTCTCACCAAACAACCTTGCCCAACTTGAAGCATACATAAATATAAGTAATTTTATTTGTTCTCGGTTTTTCTTGAACGTTCAATTAACCCTTTCGGAAAAGGAAACCAGGCGCATGGAACGAATTTAAATCAATTCAGCGCCCATAACCTCTTCCGGGACCCGTTTCATTGGATTCAGAGTCCAAAATGTAGTCGAAAATAATACCCCAAATGCCTTGATCACCGAAAATATCGAAAATTCATTTTTCGATAAACACATTTAGACCCCCCCAATTTGGTCCAATCGGGCTGAAAAGTTTCGAGACCCAACTAAAGCCGGAAACGGGTCTTTGACCAAAATTTCTGATTTTAAAAAAATTTGCTATTGCCCATAATGGCGCGGGCGGCGTTCGGTCATTTCGGTGTTTTGATTTAAGCTTCATGAAACATCTAGGTACTGTCAATTTGTGGGGCCAATCGGAGAGGTTATAGAGAGGTTGACCGTTCATGGAATAACCCCCCCCCCCCCTTCTGTATGGCAGTCAAGGAAGCAAAATGGGGATATCCTTCTTGCCGCAATAATCTGAACGAACCAAATTGATTATTTTTCTTCTGAAACCAAGCTCACTCAGCACATATACGAAGACAAGGACAATTTTGAGGCCAATTGATAATTTTGCCGACTTAGCTTCCTCGTCTATCGTCAAAAGCCGACGTTATTCACACTCACTTTCTTAGAAATGCGAATAAAGGGATTTTAGTTCGTCGAAAACCGACTCCATCCACATAATTTACAACGCCTCGTCGTCCCGATAATCGAGTTACGACACCATCTATGATCGAACTTCAAAGGGAATCTTCCGACCGGGAGATAAAATTGTAGTCGCGATTACAGAAGCGCCGACCCAAAACTACGAATGTTTCCAACCATAGACTTCTCCCAACGGCGTATCGCATGTCTACGTGCAGAGATTGCGAACAATCGGGTTATTTGTAATCTGCGATAAAGCAGGGTATCAGGTCAACTGTGCTTGACTGGTCACGATTAGTAGCGGAATCCCTCGGATATCAGTCGAACTGAGGCGTAAATCTTGTAATCATTAAAAATTAAAAATGATTCCTGCACTAAACTAGAGAAATTCAGTTGTTGGGAGTCTGAATGGTTGGAAAGTCCTTCATGTTGAGCATAACTCTGGCCAAAAAAGTTGCTTCATCATCGCAATACGCTCTCTACAAATGAATATCCAGTTCCTCTAATGCATTTTATTCCCCCTGCAGCAAGGACGGCTCAACCAAAGCACCTTCCCTGGCCAATATCGTCTCCAGCAGCAACTTTAACCATTTGAAGATAATAAAGCACAATTCAGGGCCTAATAATAGACATACGAAATACATTTCAAAGCGGTAAAAAGCAATTTAATAGTACACCTAGAATAAAAACAAAACAAGCCATTGTCATTAACAAAATAAAATATTTAAAAAAACAATGACACGTTTCGGTAAATGAGATTTACTCATTTATTCAACTTGTACGAGGAAATTCAACTTTTAGCGGCGACCAAATGAAGGAAATTATCTGGATAACTGAGATGTTCGCTCATCCATTGTAGCGGCGTGTCTTTTGGTGGTTCGACCCCGTGCGTTGTGATTTTCACTGAAAAATATGACAAGCAACGTTTGAATTGAACTTTCAAACATGAAATAGAAAATACAAATTGAGTTTAGATGAAACACCAAATCAGAGATGTGGAAAGAAGGAAACGTAGGTTATAACTCGTTGGATTTCAACCCGTCCGACATACGCCGTCCGCGCCGTTTTTGGTAGTAGAAAAATTTCTAAAAATTTGAAGTTTGGGTCAGGGGTCTGTTCCCGGTCTAGGACGGTCCTCGAAACTTTTCAGCCCGATCGGACCAAATTTGGGCGTGGTAGGGGTCAAAATGTGTTTTTTGAAAAATGGATTTTCGAGATTTTGGGCGATCTAGGCGAGTAGGGTATCATTTTCCACCAAAAATGTTGGACGCTGAATCCAATGAAATGGGTTCCAGAACGATTGGCACCCACTGGAAGAAGTCTTGGGTCAAAATGGGTATCTATTTACTAATTTTGAAAGTGTCTTTTCGAGATTTCTGGTACCTAGGCGTGTGTAGTATCATTTTCCACTAAATTTTGGACCCTGAATCGATTGGAATGGGTCTGGGACCCACCACACCCTCTGTTTCCTCCATTTTTTCAAGTTGGAGTAATGCCTGAACGGAACATGTGAGTACAATCAACCTCACTTCAAAGTTTGAACAATGAAAATTACTTTGAAAACTCAATTTATGGAGAAGGTGACGGCACACGGGCACACTCCTGCACTTACTACCCATAATAACTCTTATATCCTTTCTCAGAATGCTCCTCATACGATAGGTAACAAGATAAGAGAAAGCCTTTGTAGAAACAATGTAGATTACAGTCTGGCCATTAATTCCGAAAGAATACATTCATACCTTCATTACAAAAATGGTGGAGTAACGACCATTAGGTTCTTTGCCCCATTGTGCTTTTTCTTTTAAATTATAATGTCTGAGAACTCCTTGAGAATGTTTATAAAGATTTCCCATTCTGCATATTTAACAGATGTTGAAGTCGTTCTAACATTTTGGATAATGTCATTGGTTCATTATATAAGAACGCTGAAAATGGTTCCACAATCGATGGTTATTCTTTGGAACAGGATTATGTGGAAAACTGTGAGTGTCTTCGATTCATTCCAATCGATTCACCGTCCAATATTTAGTGGTAAATGACATCCCATTCGCCCAGGTACCAAAAAATCATGAAAACCCACATTCGAAATAGGTAGGTAGATACCCATCTGACCCATACCCACTTCAGGTGAGCGCAAGGGTCTGAGACCCATCTCAATGGACTCAGCGTCCAAAATTTATTAGAAAATGATACCCCACATGCCTAATTCACAAAAAGTCTCGATAATCGAGTTTCAAAAAATACATTTTGACCCATACCGTCCCCAAATTTGTTTTGTTCAAGCTTTTGAGGATCAACTAGAGTCAGAAAGAGGTCCCTGACCAAAATTTCAGATTTTTAGACATTTTTCTACAACTAAAAATGGCGTGGACGACAGATTCAAGGAATAACTAACCAAAACGTAAAATTTCAGAAATTCATACAAAAACGCAGCAAATTCAATCACGGTGGTTGGTTATTCCTTGGACCAATTGATTCAGCGTCCAAAATTACTTGCGTAGGTACCATAAATCTTGAAAACATACTTTGGAAATAGGTAGATAGATACCCATAACCTCTTCCTGTGGGCGCCAATCGTTCTGGGACCTGCCTCATTGTTAACAGCGTCCTAAATTTAGTCGAAAATGATACCCCGCTCGCCCAGGTAACAGAAATCTCGATAACCCATTCGAAAAGGGTAGATAGATATCCATCTTGACACATAACCTTCTCCAGTGGGCGCTAATTGGTCTGGGACCCATCTAATTGGATTCGGCGTCCAAAATTTAGTGGAAAATCATTACCCACACGCCTAGGTACCAGAAATCTTGAAAATACATATTCAAAATGGGTACATAAATACACATTTTGACCCAAAACCCTCCCAAATTTGGTCCGATCGGGCTGAAAAGTTTTGAGGACTAACTAAAGCCAAAAACGGGTCCCTCACCAAAATTTTGAGATTTTAAAGATTTTTTGAAAATTTTCTACTACTAAAAACGACGTGGACGGCGGACGGCGTTTGTTTATTTTGATCTAGACACCTTAAACGCCCAGAAAAATTTTTTGGAGAGAGGTTAATTTTCTGCATAGAAAACATAGGTTGATGATTCCAGTAATAACCAATGAATTTTTTGGAACACTTAGAAGTGTACATTTGAAAGATTCATAATTGGGAATTTCACTCAAAATTCGTGCAAAAATGTGACGTTTGCTTTCAAATTGCGTTGATTAATATTTGTAACTGTATTTGTATTCGCATTTTTAAATGTCAAAAACTATTTTATTCAAAACTTACACTCGCGGGCGGAGTCGGAATCAGGAAACATTTCGACGAGCATGTCACTCAGCGTCTTCCTCTCGCCGTTGTCTTTGATCGGTTTGATCAACTTTTGCACAAGACTTTCATCCTTGTTGTAGAAACGAAATGGTATGTACTTGAATCCGTCTTCCGGCCCGGGTTCCATCAGGCGTCGATTGACGGCCCAAAATTGGTCGAATTTGTCTGCTCGAAGGTGAACATTTCATCAAATTTATTATCAAAATGAGATAAAATACGACAAATGGGACGTTCTGGGTCGTACCATTTTGCAACCCCAGCCACAGCTGGTTGTGGTCTTTGCGTTGCATGCTTGACACGAGTTGAGTTTTGTGTTTGAGGGCGTCAGCTTCTTTGAGGCAGGCCATGAAATGCGATTCAACGACCTCTCTGAGAAAACGATAATGCAGCGGGGAATCAAACGAGGGTTTCGTTATAGTTTTCGATAGATTTGAAATCATATTGCAACATAAAATAAGTGCATATTCGGAAACAATGCCAGATGTTAAACGCATTCCCGACTGTTTTTCTTCTTCCTTAAATTTAAGCTCATGCCTTCCTTTCTCAGTAATCTATCGTATGCTTGTAATTTGAATAATCCAGAACTTAGTGGAGTCCGTACGACTGCAAATCTCACCTCGATTTGCAATGTAGCAGCTCACTTTCTGGAAATTTATCAAAATGAACTGTAACATTCCACGGTAGCTGGATATCGTCTCGGAATAAGTCGAACAAAACTCCAATCGGATAGTGCCTGTTGAAAAAAAAGAAAAATAGTAACTGTACCGAATAAAATTAACTAAAATGAAAATCTTGAGATAATTACCGACCATTTCAAAGCAATTCCATTGTGTTCCAACCACATCTCATTGTCTTGATGTTCGGAGTTGATGAACTTGACAAAATGCTTCCTCACCTGGAATAAAGACAACAATTTTTTTCCGAATCTCTTTGATCCTATATTTAGGCGAATAAAATATTTATAAATCTTTACCTACCTTATCGACGACTAAAGGAAAATAACTGAGTCGAGGGACCATGAGGAACAGAGGTTCTGGTGCTTGAATGCCATCAATCTCGTCGGAACCAAGTTGGAAACAGATGGGTAGTTTTCCTTCCCATATTTCTCGTAAAACTTCTCTATCGGTAGCCATCTGAAAAATTGAAACAGCAGAGAAAAAATCAAAATCAAGAAAGAAAATTGAAAGAAAATCTATTCAAATTGAACATAAAGCATTGCATTAACAGCAGAGGAAAGGCTAAATGCGACTCATCTTGTGTACATCAGTGAATAACTGGGAACAACGATTCAAATATAGTTCATTTACGTTATACAGATTATTATATGAAGCATTGAGGAATAAAACAGATAAAATAATGGTATTTGCGGAGGCTGATTGGCAGCGACATTGGTCCTGTGAACTGATACGTAGTTCAATCGTTAATTTATTTAATTTTCGATAGCTTAATCAACAAATCATTTTTTTTCCAGAAGAAACAGAACTAAGGAACTTATATAAAAATGTAAAAAAATATATTATATTGATGATGAAGTGGTTGTCACTATTCTTGTTGAAAATTTTCCTGAAGAGGGAAGCACTGAGAAGCTATCAGTTACAACAATGCTTCTAATATCTTTTCAATGCATTTATTCAATTTGCTCATTTTTTTTTGTAAACCTCAAAAACTTAGTTAAATCATCGAAAATTCGAAACAATCAAGCTTTGAATTGAATAATCGATCCTCGATAATAATTTTTAAACAAGAATTCAGCACAAGATCATACTTCCTGATTAGTCCCATACAGAGAATCATTGAGAAGTTATCAGTCACAATGCCTTTGATATCTTCTACATGTTACATAGCTCAATCCTTGAAACCCCTTCCTGTCCTATCTTAATGCAATTTTCACGTCCTTTTCTTCCATTATGGTGCTTTACAACGAGATAAGCTCACCGGTGCCTCTACGTAAACCAACAGTGCTTAGTTCTAGCTAGAAAGTGAGATGGAATCTCACACGAATGCGCCCAATAGGATGAGCGTTCAGCATTCTACTTCATTTTAAGTTTTTATTAGGCTCAATTGAAACTGGAGTCAAAGCTTGATAGCTAACCAACAGCAGAAAGTCTAAGGTTATCAAATTGGTAAGTACAGCCAGTTTTTTCAGCACCTTGAACGATCTAGTTTAGACGAAGTTTTTCAATGAAAAACCCTCGACTGGTCATCTGGCACTGCCTGTACCTGAAGTTCACTGCGTCCTAGGTATTTATGTGACATCAGCGACATGTGGTTCAACTCAGAATAGATAACGTTTTATTGAGATTTGATATAATTCTATCATCAGGTTCCAAAGAATCTTGAGAGAACATGTTGGCTTAAGTCAATAGCTGCATACTTACCAGCGTATGTTTGTTTGGAAGAGACAACGGGTACCTTTCGGAGCAATAGAAAATTCACAGTTTCGACGGATTCGCATACATACAAGAATCTTTTCAAATTTGGTACATTTCAAACTTTAACAAAAAGTGAAGTAGGTTGAAAAACAAGCAAGGTTGTTTTCATACTTTTAATCACTTGCTGATAAGACTCCCCACGGATCCAGCTACTGATTGGAAGAAGAGAATATTTTTTTCAAATTGGAACATAATATATCTATGAATCTTTCCATTTGAACGTATGCGGTTCTTATTTTTATTTCATTTTTTTAATAGTAGAAGACCTAAGGTCTGGTTTATATTTCTATCTACAAACAGGCGTGATAAATTAATTCAGATTTCTTTAGTTGCAGCACCTAATGTGGAATTTGTGTCTCTCATAACTAAAGCGTAGTGGGCAGGAGCACCGTAGTTTAGAGTGCTCTTACGGTCTCCCACTGAAGTTATCCTACTGATCAACCACTGTTTTGAATCGCAACGTTCGTTTATTAATTTCTCATGAGCGCTTTCATTTGTGATTCAAATTACATCTTTCAATCAATTTATAACATACTTCAGTCTACATTTTACACCCAACTTTAGAGATGATAGTCATTTTATCAATAAAACCTATGAGGAATAACTCATCATAACTTTTCATATGCTTTGCCAATCAGCCTTGTGAAGTCTATCTACTTCAACACAGCATTATTTTATAGCGCGAACTGTGGAATCCAGTGAAGAAGAAAACCGGATTGACAATTGAAAACCTTTATTTCCAAATTTCAGAACGCATTTACAACTAGCATAAACATGAGGATGATTAATACGAGCGATTCTAATTTAACTACTGAAAACCAACAAAGTTCAAAGGAAAATCCACTAAAAGCAGTCTTGCCACAACAATAACTGAAAACCTCCCCACCCTCAACAAATAATAATCTTAAGTAAACTAAAATTCCCTCCTAAATCGAATACACACGGACAAGCCTTTTTCAATAATTATTATAGTGTTGTGCAAGTGCCTACAGCTCATGAAAATTGCTAACATTCATTGTGACGAGTTGTATTTAATATAGCATTCCTTTGATTCGATCATATTCAAATGTTCAGCACATGAAGTTGAAAAAAAATTGTAC
Source organism: Cyrtorhinus lividipennis (assembly GCA_019603395.1). Taxonomy (NCBI): domain Eukaryota; kingdom Metazoa; phylum Arthropoda; class Insecta; order Hemiptera; family Miridae; genus Cyrtorhinus; species Cyrtorhinus lividipennis. The sequence continues at coordinate 12,633,137 of CM034004.1, forward strand.
TGACTGTTACTCTTCGGCCATTGTAGCAATAAATTATGCAATAGTTGGCATCCATTGCGGTGGAACAATCGAGGAAACGGTGAAGCACTGAAGCAATGTCTCCACGCTTCGATAATGAGAAGCAGGTAAAGGAAAAATCTGAAAACCACATAACCATGTAGTAACCTCCCCTTCGTCATCGTCATCACGAAGCGCTGCTGCTCTGCTACTACTACTACTGCTACTCACACGATATATTTGCATCGTGATTTTGAGTGTGTACTGGAAGATTTGCATTGAAACGATGAAATCCTGAGTTCATTGATAATATTTTCTGTAGAAATTGTGTTCGGCGCAGCCCGTGAACATGTGGAGGTCCTGGAGGCGACTTATCCTCGTAGAGAAAGAGCTTGCGCTAACGTCAAGTAAGTTCATGATTTGATTGTTAAAAGTACGACATAGCCGTTTTAGATTTGATTAAAACTTTATGGAGGGTTTGGTATAGTTATCCCAGAGGGGAGGAAAATGTTTTGTGAGAACTGTTGTTCGAGGACCGATCAGGTGATCAGGTTAAGTAGAAAAGGATAGGAATGAAGCTTCTATCTTTTCTCAAGGAAATAATTCTCCTCGTGTAGCGATTGAGTCCTCTTTGTTGTATCTTCTACGTACACGAAGACCTTGATTATTTCGCAGGATTCAATAGGAGAACCGCTGCCACCAAAACTGAAACCGAAGCCAGTCCTGATGTGTCCAAAAGTGAACCGGTCGAACCCAAACTCGCCAGGTCGAATGAAACGCTCCACCAAAGGTTCATCTATCCAGAATTTCTACCAGACCCGAAAATGGAATGGAGGAATCCAATAAGAGAGAAGCTCGAGAGGATGGACATGATGAAAAGGCGGTCTCAGGTGGATTTACCTGAGTTCTACGTCGGTACGCAAACTCACCCTATTTTGTAGTGTGATTTGTAAAAAGAACGCGTTATTACAGTGTTGTTATTGATCTCTTCGTAGGGACTATCCTAGCGGTCACCACGTCCAATCCGCACGCAGCTTCAAAAGAAAACAGATTTCTCGGGATTTGCATCAAACGTGAAGGGTGCGGCCTTCGTGCAAGTTTCGTCCTGAGAAACGTCATTGATAACATCGGTAACCGCTTACCTGAGTTTAGAGTTAGTCAGTCATATAGTATATGAATACGAATACAATCCATGAATATGAAAATAACTCGGTAAAACCCAAGAATAGGGACTGTTGTCGCGTTATCAACTGATATCGATAGTACGCTCTGTCGATATGCACTATCGATACACGCGAAATATTTATCCCTGTCCGCCATATTTGTTTATATAAAAACGAGAGAAAAAACTAAATTGAAATTAAATAAATAAATTGAAATAAACTTACCTCGTACTTTTAGACACAGAAAAGGTATCTCAACACATGGCGTAAAATAAAAATCGAATAAATAATTATCGGAACAAGTTTACGTAATGAAAAACATTCAAATTGAAATTGACTCTATCTTTTAGAAAATATCAAGCTTCACTGAGCATCTCACTCCCGCCATCTGGCCAATATACATATGCCACATCCTTGAGAAATTCACTCATCAGATCACCACTTTCAGTTCTCGTCCTCCTCCAAATATATTTGGAGAGGTACGAATCGAAATGAATACGCACGCAGGAACACTAGACACGCACAAGTAAGGATGGAGGAAAAATGTACACCGACTGAAATAGCAGGAGACAAAAAGGAGGCAAAAACAAAAACACTCGATTATCGATAGTCCCCATATGCGTGATATCATTGCTATCAGTTGATAACGCGACAACAGTCCCTATTCTTGGGTTTAGCCAATAACTCGATTATTACGAATACCATATCACACTGGTCGTCACATTTTCGAGTAGTCGTGCATATTCCAAAACTTACACTTTTTTTAACGATTTTTTCCTCAAAATGTCCCTACATTTTTGTGATTGTGTCCATAAAACGTCTATTTTGCTGCAATTTACTCTTTAATTTAATTCATTCTAACTAGAGATGGGCAAAGTAGTTCATTGAACTGAACTATCTCTTCTTAGTTCGTTCACTAAAGTGAACTAGTTTAAGGAACTTGTTCAATTGAACTATCTAGTTTACATTTTTAATTAATGCGTGATTGACTACATTTAGCAGTTTAGCTTCATTGCACTGCATTGTTGCACCTCACCAGATCAAGTTAACAAGTCAAAATAGCTTCCAGTTATTATTTAAACTAAAGATAAGTTTATAATGAAACTTGTTAACAAGTCAAAATAGGTATAATAAGTTTATAAGAAACAAACAGGTCGTTGAAACTGGGACTCTCTAATAATATTATCTTATAGCAGGCAACTGCAATGACAATATTGACAATGCCATGAATCACAGCATGGCGAACTATTTTCACAACTCCTCAACTGAATGGACGAAATATTTTGATTTTGAACGCTTAGTGACTATTTTACTGGTGACGAACGCCAGCTAGTTCAGAATAGTAACGGCATACAAATCAATCAGTACCAAAGGAACTATTGAACTATAAGGAAGGTCAACTATGTATGTGGTTAGTGACTATTTTACTGGTGGGGAACGCCAGCTAGTTCAGAATAGTTCGGACATTCAAATCAATTAGGACCAAGCACTCTGGAGCAGTTCATTTGAACAAGTTCGTTCGCGAACTACACATCTCTAATTCCTCTCTAAACGTAAATCTTTCAAAAAAAATCACATTCCTTTACATTTTAACAATATTCTCCTGTAAATCCTCCGAAAAAAAAATCACATTCTTCTACATTTTGTCACTATTCTTATTTTTAACGATTCGTGAACACTTTCATTAGGTTACCTCCTATTTAGAGGAAAGTGTGAACATTGAAACAAACACAAAAATTCGGAACATAAACTCTAACGGAAAACGTGACTTTTTGTTGAATTTACGTTAGGAAGGATTTGAGTTTTTGTAAAACTTGTAGCGGAGTTGGAACATTGGTGTACAGTTACCGTAACTACAGTAAATTTTAGACGAATCGATAAAAAGAGTGAACAATTTCATTGAGAATAAGTTGGTTATTTAAACGTAAATCCTTCAAAAATAATTTTTTTGCGTAAAATTCCTCGAAAATGCATCATTTGCATTGTTCTTTGTACTATTTTTAAAAATTTGAAAATTTTATTGTAAATTTGTTGAAGATATTTGGTTGAGTTTTGTCAGTATTCCTTCTTTTCATTTTAAAACAAAATTGCAGAAAAATGCTAATTCTGGAAAATTACATTAGGTTACTCATTCCAGCACTAATTTAAATTTGAACTATAATGAAAAAAGTGAACAAAATTCATTAAAGTTATCAGTTTTTAAAGATTTTCACCAATTAATGTAAATTTTATATAAATTGAAAAAAATATTTTTTTTAATGTATTTATTTATTTTAGCGGCTGCATACGACAATTTCTTTGTTATAAGAACACCGTTATTTGCCGTTTCAGGAGTCGAGCTCAGATATTTTTTGTACGACCCAACTATTACCAAAATTGACGTCATCAGACTTGAGAAGAGGCTCGACGACGAGTTGTACTACTTAAGAGACGCTCTACCTGAGTACAGTACTTTCCCAGAGGACATGGAACCTGAACTTCTCCCTGACGGCGCTCCCGTGCCCGTAAATACTACCAAAGTAAGTAAAAATCAATTTGTATCTGACGGTTTGAAAGGAATTTCTGTAGTCTTATATCGGACGTGTGCGCAGGTGGTGATGAAACCTCGTCCGTGGTACGCTCGATGGGAGCGAACGAATTTCAAAGGCATCGTATGGGAGTCAATAGAAAGTCAACTTTCCGAGAAAATGAAAATACAAATGGTCGAACATCAAACTCCTTGGGAGAAATACGACTTGATGAAAGTGTACAGGTAAGTCGCAACGACTTTAGTCACTATCCAATCCCATTCATCAAGCCGTGATTTGCTTATCCTCTCGTTGCGCTTCATTCTAGGAACACCATCCCCGAGGAAGAGCAGAAAGAGATATTCGCCGAAGTTGATTCCGAATTGCACAAAATGGAATTGACGAGGAGGAAACAAAAGCGGAAACGGGCGTTCGTGAAACCGAAGAAAGTAGCATGAGAGCCTCAGATGCCTTTTTCTCCGTAATGTTAGTTTTTGTTTTATAATTGTATAAAGTTTTCTTTACAATAATTTCTTTCGCTCAACTACCTCCATCTTGACATTACAATGTCAATAATTGATTGATTGCGGTACGATTGTATTGAAATATTAGTTTAAAACTTCTGTAGCCATTTTATAAGGCAGGGCCATATTTAAGAACGGAAGGTACAGGGTGGGGCAAAAGATATGGATCGGTTATGAAGGGCCAGGAACCGGCCTGGTAGGAGTAGAATGATGAGAAGAGGTCTCGCTGTAACCTTCATATAACCCGTTTTTAGTCGATACAATGGTTTGGAGCTTAAATACTGAACCAAATCAACCTGCAATATCTGAGCGCTGGGAGCGGACGCCGCGGCAAGAACACGGTCATATCATGATGACTGGTCCTAACAAAGGTAGGGCCACGAGATGCCTTAACCTTAACAGAGCTTCCCTGAGACTCACCGTTGGCATATTTACAGGACACGGGGACTTCAGGAGGCATCTCTGCAGGATAGGGGTGCGCAATGGTACCCCTGACTGCAGATTCTGTGGCGAAGACGAAGAGACAGCGTCTCACATCGTTTTCAATTGTCCTGCCCTGGAACACAGGCGTTTCAGAACCTTCGGGACTTTGGACCGAGGGGACTTCCTCAACCAGGAGAACCTGGTTGGAGCTCTGCTGGACCTAGTCGGGAGCACGGATCTTCGCCCAAGATGAGCTCCGGGGGTTAGCATAATGGGCCACTAGGTCTAAGTGCGGGGGGCGGGCACGATGATGGATTTCAGCTTGATTGCAAAAATGAAGTATCAGCAGGAGAAAGCGGATTATGGAAGGTAACTGAGTCTACTTAGCGAATCTAAAACCCTTCCTGTCATCGCTGCTGTCACGAGAATCAAAAATAATATTATACAAGACTTTTTAAGGCCAGTCGTGACGTATTCGGCAGAAACATGGACTCTTTATACCTCCACAATAAATAGTTTTGAGTTTTTTAGAGAACGATTTTTTTGTAAAATTTGCGGACCTGTGATGGACGGGAGAAAATGGAAAGTTCGGAAGTGATAGCGAGTTGTATGAGCTATGTATCCTATTGTCTGCTTTATACGAGCGAGAAGAATTGAATTGTTGGGACACGTAGCACGAATGGACGAGCTACGAATGCCAAAAAGGACTGCTTGGAACTATGAGCACTAGGAGGAGAGGACGACCTTGGGAGCATTGTATCCAGGTTGTTGAGAAGGATCTGGCAACTCTTGGTATAAGAAACTGGAGAACGGCTGTGCAGAGAGGACTAGAAAAATGTGGCAAAGGCCAACCTTGGGCTGTAGAGCTACGTAGTAAGTATCAAAGAGCTATGGGCGTTGCTGTTGCTGCTGAACGATTAGCTGCCTCTTTTAAGCAATTTGAGTCCTTCCTCCTCCTCATAGTCTTCTATGGCCTTTCCACTCTGAACCCCGGATAACCAAGTCGTGCCATTTCCATACATTTCCTCAATTTTGAGTTCTTGGCAATTACCAGATAACACAACCCCACAAATAAAAAGTCAAAGTCCATGAAAGCAACCTGTGGGGTTTTATGTTTTTCAGGTCGCTGATTTCAAATCAATTGCCAGTTTTTTCAGATCAGATCGCTTTCAAGGTCATTTAAAGGTCAAATGTAGAAAATATTGCTTAAAAAATCTGAAAAAATTTAGACATAGGTTTTTTAGAACGCTGAATCCGAATCCAGTGTCGGTTGACCTTCATGAGGTCAAGGTCAAGGTCATTTGAAGGTCAAACCAACAAAATAACCTAAAAAAAATTTGTAAAAATTCAACCTTCAAATGACTTTATATGACCTTCAGATAACCACCCTCGAAACACATACATACATTTTTACAATTTTTTTAAAAGGTTATTTTTTTGGTTTGACCTTCAAATGACCTTGACCTTGACCTCATAAAGGTCAACTGACCTCGGACCGGTTTCTATGTCTAAATTTTTTCAGATTTTTTAAGCAATATTTTCTACATTTGACCTTTAAATGACCTTGAAAGCGATCTGATCTGAAAAAACTGGCAATTGATTTGAAATCAGCGACCTGAAAAACATAAAACCCCACAGGTCGCTTTCATGGACTTTGACTTTTTTTTGTGGGGTTGTGTAATTATTGCAATCTCTATTTTTCACAAACTTAGTGTGTGTACATATATTCTCATAAGAGCTTCTACCTTGGGCTGAAAATGACTCTAACTCGTCTACAAGTAGATGAACCAGACGTGAAAAGGTAACAAGAAATCAAAGAATCCAAATTGAATATTTCAATGTCTTCATAATTCATCAAGTACGCAATTTATAATATATTTGCTAAATTGTGGAAAAATATGAGTGAATTACATTTTATATCGTAAGTAACTACTGTAACGTAAACAAAATAACAATACTCATAATCATATCACCTCTGTGGGTTCACAAAGAATACATTTAAACATCCAAGGCGACTACGTAAGGCATGAAAATACTCAAGCTAAGTATTTATATTCTTTTGTACACAACAGTCTTGTTACATTTCAATTTGTCAGCAGAAAAAAAGGCTAAGAGTGAAATAATAAGTAGCAATGCCTACAATATCACGATTTTTTCTGTTGCGAACTACGTTTGATATGTTGTACGCTGAGGAACTTCCAGAACTTTTTGAAATATAAAGCGTGGATGCGAAAAATTACGCGTATATCGCCAAGAAAACGACAAGTGCATTTAATTAGTGATTTTAAATAGTCGAATAATACGAAATGACTGAACGTTAAATGAGTGAGCAACTGCAAGCACCAAATCGGCGTAGAAAACTTTTCGAGATTGTTTCGCTAGTATGTACAAAGCCGTTGAGTATCATTGGATAAAGATTATGAAAATTAAGACCAAATTCAGCAGAAGAATGAGGTGTTAAAGGGAATCGTTATTGAGAGATCGAAAGCAGAACTGAACATTTCAGGTGTTTTTACTACATGGCTCGTTTTCTCTCACAAATTTGAACAAATAACGCGTCGATTTTCATTCCGATTGTTTCGATCTGTGGTTCGCCTTCAAAATTTCATCCTTAAGTTTATCGGTTATTGGGAAATTTAGAGTTATTATTGCGAACGTAGGTATGAGTACCTCAAATACTTTGTTGTTGGCCTTGAAACCATATAATTATAATGTTTGAAGGATGAACAAAACTTTAGGATATTCCAAACTTTGACTTTTTTTGTAAGATCAATAAATAATGTATCAATAAATAATTTAAAAATGTGTGAGAGATTTAGTTAGAGTAGTAAATTGATCTTATATCGCCTCCTCATGATATTATGGAGCTTCGTTCCAGTTGTTAATTAATCTTAAAAAACCGATAATCATATTCCCGAGCCTGTTTAAGTGCGGATATTGTTCGGAACGACCTGTACACTGAAACAGTCGGAAGTTGACCGATACTGAGCGCATATTGGATTACCGCGGGTCGTCTTGAGTTTAAGAAGCCATCTCATAGGAACCCTTACAAGAGAAAACCGCTCAAAAGCCAACCTTCACATTCTCTATGGACGATTCCCTTATAAACTCACAATTCACAAAAATGATTCATCATTGATCGCTTCTACTGAAATTGCTCTGATCTGTACAATCTTTTGGCCCGTACTTGAGTTGAACACTCGTACATAAATAAGGCTTACAATTTAATTATTACACAACCCCCCCCCCAAAAAAAAGTCAAATTCTATGAAAGCGACCAGTGGGGTTTTATGTTTTTTGGCTCGCTGATTTTGAATCAATTGCCAGTTTTTTCAGATCAGATCGCTTTCAAGGTCATTTGAAGGTCAAATGTAGAAAATATAGCAGAAAAAATCTGAAAAAATTCAGACATGGGTTTTTTAGAATGCTGAATCCAAATCTGGTGTCAGTTGACCTTCATGAGGTCAAGGTCATTTGAGATCAAACCAACAAAATAACCTTTAAAAAAATTGTAAAAATTTGACCTTCAGATAACCAGACATGATCGAACCAACCCTGGATTTGGATTCAGCAACCCTCAAAACACATACATAAATTTTTACAATTTTTTTGAGGTTATTTTTTTGGTTTGACCTTCAAATGACCTTGACCTCATGAAGGTCAACCAACACTGGATTTGGATTCAGCGTTCTAAAAAACCTATGTCTGAATTTTTTCAGATTTTTTAAGCGATATTTTCTACATTTGACCTTCAAATGACCATGAAAGCGATCTGATCTGAAAAAACTGGCAATTGATTCAAAATTAGCGACCCAAAAAACATAAAACTCCACGGGTCGCTTTGATGGACTTAAACTTTTTTTTTGTGGGGTTGTGTTATTATTTTATTTTTTTAACAAATGTGATTTTTGACAGGTTGAATCACAAATTATAACCAGGTACATAATTCATGAATAACCGATAACACACCACCGAATAAATAATTTTAATTGGGCATCTCTGGCTATACGTACAGGGCGACCTACATTTTATATGTCTATTTAGCGCGTACTTTTAAATAAATTGTACTTTCAAGTCAATTGCGACTCTCAATTTAGCAGGGAGCGTTAGTCTGACGTACGATTCACCGAATATTGGCATAAAGGCTGATATTGGCAGTGTAGTTGGAGCGCTGTTCGTTGGCGCGCTCCAAACCATCCAGTGGGATTCACAGATACCACAGGCTCAGGAGCCAAAATGGAGCAATTAGTATTGCCTATACTCATTCTAATCATAAAACTCTTTCACAGACTGCAGGGGCTGTAAAAGGAATACGGTAATGACGCCATCAAGAGCACCTCCCTTACAACCCTCTGGGCAGCCAAGGAGTGAAATTTGGAGCTACCAAAGCTTCTGACTGCCAGAGCCAAAAGTGCTATTTGGACCTTCGCTGAAGAAATGAGACACTACAACATCGACGGCGCTATTCATGACTATTCCGTTTGGAGCACAGCTGATATTTTACTTTATTTTACCACATTCATTTGGTTTTTCTTCTTTAGCTCGGGCATTACAGTATTTGGTATATCAGTCATAAACATTCTTCATTACCCACGTCAATCCTTCGAAAGTAGATCACCACAAAGTCAAATACTATTCCAAAAGGAACAAAGAGTGATTATATAATTATACAAAGACTGCACTTGTGCTCATTAGAACGGTTCATCCCTTTTGTTCCCTTTTCTCTTCTGATTCGATTGTATTTATTCATTAACACGAACAATTCACTAAAATATGACGTTACGAGATGACAAGCGCGTATCTTTACTAAACTCGAGTCGGTCGCCCTATACATTGACTAATTGAATGAAATGCTTCGAATATCACATTTTAGCTTAGAATTTAAGAGACAATTGTTACGTATATTAAAACTTGTACTTGGTAACGCAATTACGTGGTTGACCCCGTCTCAAAATATACCGCAGCAATTTTCCTTTTTGGCGTTGGCGTTGGTGATTCGAATGGTGTCGTGCGATATGCCCTGTCTGTCGAGTTCGGCTTCCAATTCGGACCAAATTTCGACCGCCATGTCGAACGCTTTGTCAACGTTGATCGCATCTTTGGCGCTGGTCTCGATGTATGGGAGGTTCCCGTTGTCTTTGCACCAATTTTTCGCCTCCTCTTCGCTCACTTCGCGTTTGTCGTCCGGAGTGTCAACCTACGCAAAAAAGAGAAGATTTCGAATGGTTTTAGTAATAATGCCGAACGAAAGTAAAATTGTCAGTACAGTGGTACCTCGCGATTCGATCTTAATCCGTTCCTGGACCGGGATCGTATCGTGAAAAAATCGTATAATGAACAATGTAATCTTATGTAATTGTGGAGTGTAATTGGAAAGGGGCGTAAGTACCAAAAACTTTGTTTCGAGATAATCGAAAAACCCGCTTAGTTACTACAGTTCTTTTTTTTTTTTAATCGGAAAAAATTGAGAATGTGTATTAATATGTAACCAACCAATGTTCACAAAAAAAAAAATTGTTACATTTATTCTAGGTACTTTTTTTTTGGATCTTACCTGCAAAAACATGGGGAAGGTCCTAGGTGCCATCCAAAGTTTTTCTGAAATTGGCGTATGTGCCAAGCATGATTTCATACTAGGGCGAGTCGTAAGTGCCAATTTTTTGATTTTTTGAATTTGACCACGGAATATGATGATTTTGTTGAAGTGAAACACAACACTAAATTTTAGTTATTTTTATTGAAAAAACCTGAACCAAAAAAAGCCATATTGACATGAAAAATACAAAAAAATAATCAAAATAACGCAAAAAAGAGTCCGAAACTGGGGTTGAAGCACAAAATCATTGTTGTAGTATAATAGCCCTTCTCCACGGAATCGGGGTGGCACTTTACTCATCAGCACCATCTCACGGATTTCTTGCGAACGAACGGCTAATGCAAGGCACTTGAAACCATTCCCAGATTGTTGGTCGTGTTTCTTACGCCCTTTTCCACCGAAAAAGTGAAAAACAAATTTTTGGTACTTACGCCCTTTTCCAATTACACTCCACAATTTAATTTAAACTTAAATTTGAGGCGATACATCATCGTCATTACTTTCTTTTCTAGTTTTCTTACTAGAAACACTCGCTTCTTCACCTTCTGGGGCACTTCTCTTCCAAAAATATCTATCTAAAGAAGCCTGTTTCTGACGACTCCTCAAAATGTTTCGAAAATGACTCATACAAATGTCATTCACGTTGTCCACTGCACGAGCTGTATGCACATGTGACGTTTGCCCGTAGCGCTCCAACTTGTGGCAAGATATATTAGGATCGTATCGCGAGCAAAAATATTTGTGATATTCCACTTCGTATCTTGAAAACATCGTATCGCGAGGTACTACTTACAAATTAAACCACTCGCTCTAATAAAAATTGAATGAGGAGCGCCGAATTCCTTCACAAACTTCAAATTAACAACGGCCTTGGTAAGCTCGAATGCAACAGGAAGAGACTAATTACCTTATTGGCGACTACGACGAATGGAAATACACTTCCGTCTTTGATGTCGGAGTAATATATGAATTCGTTCTTCCACATAAGGAGGTCATTGAAACTGGATCGATCGTCAACGGCGTAAGTCAGCATACAAATGTCTGACCCTCTGTAGAAAGGAGTCCGCAGGCTTTTGAACCTTTCTTGACCTGCCGTGTCCCATATCTGCAATTTATAATTCAATAAGACTCTTCATCGATAAAGACAGAGATGTTCATTCTTGGTGAACAACATTAATTTGTGCTTCTGCTTTAATAATGTCACAATCAGCACCCAAATTAATCATTCTGTTAACCTGTCAACGTCAAGGTTTCGACATTAATCAACCTGTCACAATAAATTCTTCGTTATTTGAACGCTTATAATGAATTAAAGATTTCAACAACGGTTAAGCTTACTTGTAACGTGTACGTGTCATTCTTTATCTTCATCTCCTTATTGAGAAATTCAACGCCGATAGTGTGAAACGACCGCTCGTCGAAATGATTGTTCACAAAACGATTCATTAGGCACGACTTACCGACGCCACCGTCACCCAAAATGATGACTTTGAGGAGACAATTTTTCGCGTAAGGGGATTTCCCAGCCATCTCCAGATGGTCGAAGTTACCATTAAACGGATAATTAACACGATAAGCCACTAAACTGGAACTTGTCTTGGAGAAACTTCACCTACATTCTGACAAAACAGGGTAGGTGTTTAGAAGTAATCGAAGCCACTCAACTTTCATTCGTTACAAACACTATGTTTTCCAGAAAATTCGACAGACTGTCGTTTTATCACAAACAAAGCAAACTGTCAAAAACAAAAAAAAATGACAAAAAGATGCAGATACCGAAGGCGATGCAAGTTTGTTATTCTTCAATGACAATCGGTCCTCGCCCAAGGTCCAAGGCTCAAGGATAGACCGATTATGACGTCACGGTGGATAATTGATAGGTAGAGGGGACGGGTATCGATGGACAAACATACATCGATCTATGTTTTAATATATCGATTGTTTAATAGGATGGAAAGTGTTGTTCTCAACACAAACACATCAAGCCTTCGAATATTTTGTTTCGTTCATCCTCTTAAAATGTAAACAAATTTCAGTTTTTACCGGTATTTGGAAAATGAAGTGTAAGTGTAAAGAGAAAACCAAGAACATATTGTACCTATGATTCGATTCCAACACATCGATGTTTATTCTTACAAATGGATAATACACTATCAAGTAACCATTTATAAAACAAAATGAATCAGTAGGTATCCATTACTCCTACCCAGACGACCAAAAAAAGACATGTGTAAAGAAACATCGATGTCTGGGATTAGCAATAAAATTACATCAATGACTAATCAACAATGTTTGAGGAAAAAATCGATGTTTTCGATTTATCTATACCCATCAAAGTACTATACTTATACTGTGCAGACGGCCCCACAACCCACGAGTGACTTGAATTTTTTAAAAACTTTTATTTTGGAATTTTTTATTCATAATAATAAAATTTTGTTGTGAATAAACAAGGCAAAGCACAAGTCCCATTAATGATGGAGTGAGCTTGTTTCGATAGCAATCGATTTAACATTTCGATTGTATGAACCCCTCAATTTAATAATTCGATGAGATTTGATCAATTTTTCTTGATTTCTCATAAATATTCTTAAGCATAGATCCTTTGATTCTCGGTTTATTACGATATGAAAGCACTTGAGTGGAAATCGATCAACAAAAGCTGATAGCCAACTTAACAAAAGACAAGTTTATCACCAGAACCAGCTGACTTTTGTTTATCGTGTCGTACGTCAGCTGCAGCGTTTGGCTTTTCTCTTGCTGTGGTCAAGGTTCATTATTCTTGTATTTTTTTAGTATCATAAACGTTGAGTTTCGACGGCGTTATCTATGCGTCTGTTAAATTTTTGTTTGGACCGCTGAGAGCCGTGTTTTTCGTCCTGAGGATGGCTCGTGTTCGTAGAATATTAACTTCGTAGCGAGGTTTGTCACAGTAATGAGCTTATGAAACCCATCTCCTTCACAGCGGATTACCTGTCATTTGAACGGAGATAGGTTGTGCTGATAACGCAACTGTTTATGGATTGCATAGTTGTCGAATCTTATTTCTATAAATTATTTATGTATACGTCATGGAGAATTATCCAATAGCTGCTGATTCATGAGGAGAACGAAGTAGCGAGAGTTATAATTTTCTCTTTATGTATTTGTGTGAGAGATTATGTGAGTTGTAAAGGCTTTGAGGAGCTGAAGGTGAGAAATGGAACGAACAATTACGAACCGGACTAGTACATAGCGCAAATAAAAGGCTGTTGAAATGATAAAAGGAAGCCAACTGGGAACATATGGACCGGTACCAGGGTTTGAGTTGTGTAAGGGAACAGATTTTCTGTCTATTGTAAATAAGTATGAATTCTCTAAATAGCTTAATCATGTGATAAATGGCCTGTAAGCACACCCTCTATGTTCTACCAGTAGAGTTCTCTTCCTCACTAATCAATATGAGTTCCTCGCTGAGTATAAATGACTATAATTCGAGGATGAGGATCCATTTATGGCTGAATCTTAAGTGCCGATATTTGCGCAGCTCAACTGCCTGCTCTTTGGATTACAGGAATATAAGACCTGTGAGAATATGGTCTGTGAAGCGTAGAACAATTTTCGAACCAACTGTCCAAAAAGGGCATATTGACTGAGTTACCGAGCATACCTAGCTAGTGTCAATCAATAGGTCTTGACAACATCCCTGTGAGGTCACTTAGTGCCAACATTCTAAATAGAGCGCGTTGAAATCAGCAGTTCAAAAGAAATAAAATGGTCTTGAACGTTAGATTAAGAATAAAATGCTTCAGAAATGACAATTTAGTTGTTTTATATCTTGTATGTCTGCATCCATCTCCAATTCCAGCAGTGACCAGTTTTTATTATATTTATTTTTATTAATTTATTGAAATACTTGATTCTAAAAATATTACTGAATTTAACGAGTGTTTTAGGAAGTTACAGTCGCTAACCTGTTCTTCTATTGTGCTTTATTGAAACAAACATTTTAAATAAATCATGTAGGTTGTAGGGGATTTGCCTCCTGAGAGAGATTGGAACGCGTCTAAACATGGAATGTGGAGGTTCATCTTTTCATGAAAGGTTATATATGATTGGAGGGGGTTTAAATTAATTGCAGTCAAGATCCCCCTCTATCTCCTGCCCATGAGGCTTCTAGTTTACGGTTAGATTGACCCGGCACTTTGGTACCAATAGCTGGCACCAAAGTCTACAGCCGAACTTCAAGGAAACTTTGTCATAAGCCCTCCCTCTCTGATAGGTCACAACCAAAGTTTGGTGCCTAGGCGTGACAGCAATAATAGCAAGGAACAAGCAAGGCTGCTGTTTTACTACAGATAAATCAATGTAGTTGCTGTTGCTTTTTTAAATGATTCAATTTTTAAAATTTATTCTTACATTTTTAGTTCCTGAGTTTCTCAAGATGATCTGAGTTTGGACGACACGATGGACATTCTCCTCCTTTTATTTTGTCTCCTGCTGTCATTCGTGGTTGGCGTCGCCGCCACTTTAGCAGCTCAATGGTATTTGTTCAACCTCTACATCAGCAGACAACCTTACGTTGGGCCTTCCAACGAGCCTTCAGTCTCCAGCTACGAATTACCTGAGGTAAGCGTCGATCATTGGTAGATCAAATTCAACATTGGCTTTTAATAAAAAACACTTTCGAGGTATATTTTCCGTTTGTAGGTCGTTCTCAAGCAGAGTACCGCCGGCAAAGAACCGGGTGGAGCTCTGAACGCGATGCTGCAATTTCTTTTTCAAGAATGCCGCAATACAAAACGAGTGAGGAAATGGTTCAGGCAGCGGTTAACTCTCGAACTTGAAGAGCTTCTTACCAGGACAACTACTGGGAAATTGTTTGAGAAAATAGTCGTAAGTTGGACGCCCAATTGAAAAACGTCTTCTTCACTAGCTCCTACGAAACGTCAATTGTTCCTGTGTCTCATTTGCAGCTGCGAGATCTCAACATGGGCAATCACTTGCCGGCGATAAGGAGCATCGAAGTAAAAACGCTGAACGTCGATTCCAGCACGAAGCTTATCAACGACGTTGAACTCTGTTTGGATCTCGATTATTCGGGAGGTTTCCAACTTTCCATAGACGCTAGTATGAGGCTGTCGAAATTTGCTCAAGTGTCCGTAAAAGGTAAATGATTCATTTTATTATTTATTCGTAAAAATTACAGCCATCGCACGCCCCAAGCCTGGAGGCCTTTAAATAGTAAGTTTTTAAAGATATTTTTATTGCTCCAAATGTAGTTTATAAGGTTGTCGATTCTCTGTCATATCATTCTAAGCCTAGTTGTAGTACCTATCTGGCTGCCACGTTAGGTGTTGTCAAAGGGCGCTCACTATAACCCCTTCCTTTTCTATGCCAACGGATAGTGGCTTAGTCTAGGACCCTTGACAGTCCTGATTCAAGATTCTGCATTATTCGCTTCCTATCCTCTGTAGAAGCTTCAGCTCCCAGGTTTTAAATATCACATCAGCAAAATGATGGTCTCCAGCAGTGATGGACTGAAGTTTTCAACCGCCTTCTGGCACATATTGACGGGAATCCGGGCGATTTCCTTTCTAATTCAGGTCTTCAGTTCTTCAAAAATGTAAGGACGTTGTTTCCACTAAAATTCACTAAAATTTGGACCTTGAATCGATTGGAATGGTCCCGGGACCCGCCACTCCCACAGTTTTCCCCATGTTGAAGAAATGAGTCTCCATGCGCCTGGTCCGAGGAATAACCAACCCCTGTAAAAAAATGCAGCTTTTTATCGAACAGTTGTACAGCTCTAGTTAACAGTAATTTTCATATTTTTCAATTCCAGTATCCGAGCTCAGCGGACTCGCTAGACTGAAATTCACCCGTCACCCGTACACGCACTGGAACTTCAGCTTTTACTCCGACCCGAATCTTCAGCTAAACGTTGAATCACAGTTCCAAGGCCGTTCTTTACCTCAAATCAATTCCATCATTGCTAGTCAAGTGAGTTGCCGAATTGTTTTCCTTCGGCAAATTTATATAATTTTAAAACAACTCGTAGTAATATTTTGTATTTGTATCGTTCATCTTGCAGATAAGGAAAGCACTCAAAAGGAAACACACGTTGCCTTTTTACAAAATCCGTTACAAACCTTTTTTCGTCAAAGCGATTCTCGACAATCTGCAAGATGGCGACGTTTTAGAGCCTCCTGCTGGAACTTTGGAACTCACTATAATAGAAGCGACTCGCATCGAAGAAACCGATGGTCCTGTCTACTGCAGTGTAGCTATCGGTATGTGAATCTATATTGAGCACTTGGAATTCGACATTTCAGAAATCTAAATACACATTCGATAATGATAATATAATAAATAAAAATATTTTAAACAAATATACGTAAGACAAGTCGTCCATACGCAATAATTTAATGGGTTGAAAGTTTTTTGGGAATTTTTTTTTCTGTACATTTTTTGTACGATTTGTCTTTTGCAGACAATACAGCGTGGATTGAAATGACGCAATCGGGTTCAGCAAATTATTTAACAGTGGACGTGACAGTTCAAAAGCAGCCAAATCAACCTCTCGGCATATCATTCAAACAAGAATTCATTCCGGACAAATATCAAGTGAGTTGTTTTTGGTTGTTATTCCTTGAATATTTTAAATTTGTGTTATTTGTTTGCCTTTTGGTTGGTTAATCCTTGAATAATCAACCTATGTTTTCATGCAAAAAGTCAATCTCTCCGATTCGGCCCAAAATATCATTCTAGTCTAGATCAAAATTAGCAAATGTCCGTCCGCAAATCTGAAATTTAGATCAGGGATCCATTCCCGGCTCTAGTTGGTCCTTGAAACTTTTCAGCCCAATCGGACCAAATTTGGGCGGGGTAGAGGCCAAAATGTGTATTTCGAAAAATGGATTTTCGAGATTTTTTGCGATGTATAGGCGTGTAGGGTATCATTTTCCACTAAAATTTGGACCTTGAATCGATTGGAATGGTCCCGGGACCCGCAACTCACACTGTTTTCCCCATTTTCCCCATGTTGAATAAATAAGTCTCCATACCCCTGCTAAAGAATTTTTTTTTTTTTTTTTGAAAAGAGTCTCTATAAAATACCATCTAACGGTGTGCATCATTTCAGGTGTGCTGCGTTGTCGATAACATCACCAGTATTTTAGTCTACGACTTGAAAGTGGGCGATATAATCGTATTCGTGGACGGGAAGCCTGTACAGTCTCTAAATTCTTTGAACAAACTTATCAAACATTCTCAGCCGAAATTCGTGTTGAGAGTAGAACGGAAAATGAAGTCTGGAGCTGAGAGCAAACCTCAAGATGTAAGTAAATGATTTATTTGTTTTTTAGTGGATTTATTTAGTTTATTTACGGATTGGCTTCGTTTCACGGAACCAGTGTGGATAAGTTGTCTTGGCTCACATTGCTATTTGCTTCCTGCGTGTTCGCTTTTGAAGCTAATTGGTGGTCAAATAGCTTAGCTTGTTGTTTGCGTTGTAGAGGTTAGGTGGGAAATAAGTCCTTCAAAACGCATTGAGAGCGCCTGCCCGTAGGGATGGTCACCCTCTGGCAGCAGACTGACGCTTTGATCTCCTCAGCGCTCTGCTCCCAGCGCAGGCAGCCATTGAGAATGAAATAGGTTTATTTAAACTGAGTAGATACGCATTACTTAACTTTAGATATGCAGACGGCGTATATTTTCTCGTTCAGAAAAAATTCTGTCTTCCGTCAGGGTGCACTGGCATGCACATGTGAGGTTTTACTCTCTACCACTGGAGCAACCAGGACAGTATCGCGGAACTGTGAAATGATGTATGTTAATAGAGTGGATCAACTAGGTACCAGTTCGTCAGTGGGGATTCTAGGGCCAGTTTTAGAACAGCAATTGCAGAAGTTGTATTGTGACCGCTTTCCTTCCATGGCCTCTAGCCTCAGTAAAAAAAGTGGTTAGTAACTGAAATCAACATTTTGGCAGGTGGTTATCACCCTCCACTCTTATTCCCTAGGTTATCGCAATGGCTGGCATTCTGATTGGCTGAAATAGAAGAAACACATCCTGTTTTGGCATATAACCCTTTCGGACAGATAGAACAAACTAGGTTTTGACCGCCTCAGCGACATTGGAACAATTTACAATAAAGACTGTGTCGTTTACTGGGAAATACATTTGATGGATTCTCTGGCGAAACATATCAAAAAACAAAGGTAGATTATTTTGGGAATAATCCAAGCATGAAAAGAATCTGATTCGTTGGCGTGAGGTCCAGAACAGAGTGAACAAATATTCCAGCGACGCTGTCTTGATGAGGTCGCTCAATCAACCCCCAAGTTAACTCTGCTTGTACTGAGGTAACCTCACACGCACAGTGGTAACCTTCGAAGTTATCTGATGTGTCAATTACTTCTGTCCTGAAAATCTGCTCTTAGAACGTTATATCCAAATCCATTACATAGAGCAAAATAAGATAATAATTACTATAGTGAAATAAAATATCCCGAAAATTCTCTTTTGACGGTTCAACGAGTTAGTCTGCAGTCCATGCCTTGAGTTGCTTTTGGATTGGATCAGTTATTTAGCTTAAGGATTATGGGTCAAAATCACAAGAAATGAAAAACAACACTTCCATGAGCAAAATGTTCCCTGTGGAACTATGAACCAGTTCAGTCATTTGCAGTGATTTCTCTATTTTATTTCCTTGTTTTACTATTTCCCAGTTTACCGAACCGTTTGGTCTTCGAAGTCGTGGAGCTGGTTCCGGCGATAGGACGGACAGTGACAGCAGCAACTCGCCATCAGCGTCAGGTGAGACTCACTACATTTTCCTCGACAAATACAAGTTACCATGTTCGCTCCTATTTAATTGATGGTTTGGCATCACGCAGATTCTCCAGCGAAACGATCCGAAAGCGGCAGCCCCGAACATGCCAAAGTGCCGTCTCGTTGGTCTCTCACTTCTGAGCCCGAATTGGAAAGTCATCATCCGCAAATGTTCACGACGAAAGATCTATCGTGGTCTAAAGTGAGTATGATCAATGTGATAACCCTAATGGGTTTGGCAGGGAAGCAGGGATACAGGTGTGCCTAGAAGAGAAAAAATATCAAGGCATTTGATGACAAGCCTGCCCACAGATTTGTCCAATATCTAGAAATATTGTTGCTTTTCCTCTGGGAGAGGAACAACTTGTTCAAGGCTCCTGTTTCACACATCTCAGAAATGCTCTAGAAGTCTAGATACTACATTAGATTATGTTGGGCGTACACTGGTTGGAACCATGGAAGAAAATGGCTACACGTTGGCTAATGGGCGAAGTAAAAGCGAATGTGAGGGGCCCTATACCTTCCTGGGGGCTCAGGGACAGACTAAAATTGACCAATGCTGGGCAATGACTTGTGCCCTAGATTTCACTTTTCCGAATATACTCGGTACCGTCAGTGAATAATCGGAATTTTTTCTCACGTTGCAAGCGATTGCTGGGCCAGTAGAAATAATACCAGGCACACCAAGAGACAGAAGTACAATTAAATGGGAGCAAAAAAGGCTGAATGATTGTCATGTGAGGTCTAATGAAAGGATGGACAGTCTCTCCTTACAGGGCGACGTTGAGTTAGGTTTGGTTACATCCAGATAAGGAATTGCCTCAGTCCTTGTAGATCTCGGTATTAGTAAAAAGGTGTGGTGCACTACTCAAAAACAATGCAAGCGCTATTCATGGTATAATGAAGACAAAGTAGGAAAGCTATGGCAGATCGTGGAAATGCCAAAATCGAGTATGCTGCCAAAATAAAATTAGAAAAGAAGACTTTGAATGAACTTTGTTGAGAAATGTTGAGAAAAAACCTTTTCCTCTAACGAAATCAATTTCAAATAAATATTTCGATCATAAATAAATTATGTATTGATGGCATTTTAACCGTTACAGTAATTGATTTGATTTTTTTTTCAGGTCATTCAATTCAACGAAACGTTCAAGATTCAAGTTCATCCGGATCATCGGTTTTTGAATTTGAGCCTTTGGAAGCGTGGTGCGGAGAAGAATGTTCTACTCGGCCATATCAGCTTACCAGTGGCCAGTCAGTGTTGTCCGCGTACTGTTGGCCATTATGTGACGACATTTTCCTTGCTACCGCCTAATCCTTCAATAGCCAACAGGTAACAGATTAGATTAGCTGCCTGGATTATAGAAATATATGCATTTTTCTGAGAATTGACATTTTGGCCAATGGACCCCTTCTGGCTGTAGTTGGTCCTCCTCTTCAGCCCAATCGCTTATAGCGTTTGGGCATCTTATCAGCAGCTATTCGGTCCAAGCTTGAAGTTGTCTTATTATTCGATCTGATTTACTTATTTAAGTCTCTTTTGTTTCTAGTTTATCTAACGACTTGTCGACTCACCCTGGCTTCGAGCCGTGCCTCTGTTTCGGTGACGTTCTCTTATCTTTCGCGTTCACCCCGTCAAACGGAGCCCCCGGTCATGCGCGGAGAGACTCCGCCCCCACCAAGGATATCTCCGCTCCGCCGCCCCCCGTCACCATAACCACCGCCCCGACCGCCCTCGAACCCGAGGCGAGTCCTACGTTTGAGCACGACTTTGCCCGAACACACTTCGAGAAAGTGACACAGTGCGGGTTTTGCTTCAAAAAAGTGAGTTCGTACAGTTCAGCGGCCCGTATGGTCGGTAGGATTGATTCAGGTCGGACAAGCAAGACAGACTGGTGATCCAGGTAGCACTGGTAACCAAAAGGTGTCATAGCCAACTGTTCCAGGTTGAACAGATTGTTAACAGAAATGGCGACGTACGCAGTATCACACACTGCTGTTCCAGGTTGCTCTGGTGACCGAAAGATGCCGTCGCCAGCTGTTCCAGCTTGAACAGGTTATTAACAGAAATGGCGACGTACGCAGTATCACACACTGCTGTTCCAGGTTGCTCTGGTGACCGAAAGATGCCGTCGCCAGCTGTTCCAGCTTGAACAGGTTATTAACAGAAATGGCGACGTACGCAGTATCACACACTGCTGTTCCAGGTTGCTCTGGTGACCGAAAGATGCCGTCGCCAGCTGTTCCAGCTTGAACAGGTTATTAACAGAAATGGCGACGTACGCAGTATCACACACTGCTGTTCGTGGTCAAACTAGAATGGTTCTTCCAAATGTGAAATCACAAGGCTGAGATTTCATTACTCCCAATTTGGATCCACGCTTGTTCGAATTTTCAGGTCATGGCCATTTTTGGGCCATGGCTAACTTCCTGCGTCGTCTGGAATGTGTGAAGTAATCCTATGACGTAGGTCTGTCATCCCCTCTGAACATATCAAATGTCCATTGTGTATCAAAAGGTATCCCTTTCAGTTGTACATCTTCATCAATGATAAAAAAAAACATTGGGAATAGTGAGAAATTGGTAGCTGGGCATCCAAAACTATTAAACAGTATTCTTACGGTACAATGTATTAAATGTACTGAATTTTTTCACATTGTTGTAAGCATTCGTTTTCACTTTGTGGACATCTAGGTATCATACATCATTGAGTTGGATTCCATTTATAGAATTCAGGTATCGCATCGTCTTGAGCTGACAACTAATTCAAAGAATTTCCTTCAAGATTTGGCTGAAAGACGCTCTCCAGTGCCAAGGCTGCCTTATGAGTTGCCATAAAAAATGCGCCGTCAAAGCTCAAGCTGTGGCTGGGTGCACCAGAAAAAGCAGACGTCCGTCGGTGCAGCCGGAAATCCTGACACCCTCCACGGAAGAGCCAACCCCACATGTAAGTCTACTCTCTTGTCGTCTATTGTCAAATCATGTCCACATTATAATGATTGTGAAGTCCATGTGAGCTCTTGAAGAAACCGGATGATTGCTGTTGAGCTTTCTTAAACACGTAGTCATTTTCGGAGCAAGTGCAGATGATTTTGGTGGGTATTCTTTTGGTATTTTGCCCGATCAGGCATGCTTAGTCAGTGCATGCATCAAAAAGGCAACTGGTTAAAGGAGAAATTGAAATTAGCTCATATTCTATGATTTTTTGTTTGGAGCATTTACCTGATATTGTGATGTCTATTGACAACCAGGCACATTTTGCACATTGTGAAGAAGCTAAAATCTTAAATTTAGAGTACAGTTTTTAGAACAGCAGTCACTGTGCAGTTAACTGTATTACCTTGCGCTTTTTTATGAGTTGAGCGTTTTTTGGAAAAATCAAGGGGTCATCCGTTATGTGGTTAGAGCAACCTGTTACTTTAAACATGGCTTGACTGACCCATGTTCAGCTTTGGGCGTCCAAATGTTTGTGGCCTTGGCTCGTCTCGTGGCTTGAGGGGAGGGCTGCAATGGCTTGACGTCTTCCTCCTCCCAGCCCAAGCCGTCTCAGCAGACAGAGGGCGAGTCTGATGGAGTATTTGACTCGAGAATCGATAACATTTCACTTAGGGGCGCTCGGTAGTCTAGCGGAATAGACGAAGGATTGGTGTGGTACTCCGAGCGGCCAGGGTTCGAATCCTGGCTAGAGCAACTTAATTGTTTGTCTTGACCCTCATATTCGTCCTCTTCACTTAAGGGGGTGAGGCAATAAGTAGCCACGAGCGAAATCGTCAGATCAATTTACGATCCTCTTTGGAGGACGGCTGACGACGTCCGCGACACCTGACCAAGGTAGTCGGACGAAAATCCAAGGTGAAAGTCCTTGTTTACTTTACTTTTTACTTTTTACATTTCACTTCTTTTGCTGTTCTAAAAACTGGCCCCAAGTCTCAGTGTCACCCAGCATGATCTTGACGGCTTTTGAGTCACCCCCTGAACCCAAGTCTAGCAATTCGTCTCTCGCCCTTTCCCATTTCCAACATGTTTGGCCTAATTAGCGTTCCCAGAGCTCTTTGAAGCGTCGGAAATATAACATTTACTAATTGAAAACTGTTTTAGACAATTTTTTTCATTTTTTCTCCTCTTCAATTTACATCATTGACTGAAAATAAGTTATCTGGAGAGGATATGCTTGACTCTTTCTCGGCAAAAAGAAAAGTATCCGCCCTTTGAATGGCTTTAGCATGGTTTCACGGTACGAGGTGTTCAACAGGGTAGAACGCTAGGGAATCTGATAGCGAACGTAGCGAACAGGAGCCTCCGACGAGCTGGATCTGCGACCAATCTGGCACCCCCAGGAATGGATGGCAGCAATTCCAGCTCAGTGTCACTTCCCCCGTCGCCCAACCACTCGCCTTCACCTTCCCGCAAGGTACTTGAGTTTTTCTGTGTAAATAATTCTTCTCTTTTCTTTTCGCTTTTACCGCTTTCATCATCGCTTTTTCCATTGTCCACCACACCTTCATACATTTTCCTTGTGTGTTCCTTTCCTCAGACCGACTGATTAAAAAAAATTAATGCAACAACACGTTATCATAAAATGTTAAAAAATAAAGAAACACAAACAAACAAATCAGTGAAAAAAAAAAAAAAAATTATAAAAAATCATAATGTGTTTTCCATTTATATTATCATGGGATCCTTGATTCCTTTGAAGCCAGTGTGTTCTTTTTTCTCCTTTGAAATAGAAGTTTCTCTGAACAGAATGTAATAACTGTAGGTACATGGTATATGACATCATCTTCTCCTTGAACTGTAATGGAAATGTGGACTATTACCACAACTAGTAGATAAGATTTGTGTAGATATTCCTTTATATACTTGCATCCCTCTTAAACAACATTCCACCAGTTATCTATTCTTTGGCCATACTCTCCCCAATGTATAAATACCCTTATTAATGATTGCACAGTGGCTATTTGTCCCTATGAATCGTCTCTGAAGAACGAATTGAACCTCGTTGAATCCCCAATCGTGTCGACCAGAGGAAGACGTCAGCATTTTAAACTGTTCGTATTCTAAAGTGTGAATTTTGTCAATTTGAACGAGCGTTGAGCTTCCAACGGGATGGAAACTTTTACGCTGTTGTGCGATTGATAGTTTGGCGGTGTTGGGAAAGTAACTTGTCAGTGACGTAATTACATTAATAAATTAATAAATATTTAAGGGGAATTTAAAGAGATGCCAATGAAAGCGTCTGATCTAGAAGGTATGGCTCTCAGTATAATCAGATGTCGATGGTTATTCCTTGAATAATCAACCTAAGTAATCATGCTCAAGGTCATGGGGGGGGGGGGGGGTTACCTCTCCGATTTGTCTTAACATTTTTTTTCAAGTACGTTTCATGTTGGTGTGTTTGACAAGGATCACATTACCATCCAACAATGTTACCTCGGTTGTCAGGTGTTTGATAAAATCAGAGGTGATCACTTGTTTTGCCTTCTTCAGACAATCAAATTCGCATCGGAATCAAAAGTATGATAAATTAATAGACTATTTGGGCACTAGCTATGCTTCCCCTGATCGTTGGCCTGAGCCCCAGCATTTTGGGCTGGGAGCGTCCTGGTTAGCGTGAGAAACGCTAAGAGTTAAGGTTTTTGGGTTTGTACCAATTCAAGGATATATTTACGTATTATTGATTACAGTAGGAATAATGAATGAAAATGGGATAACCCCACAGAAAACCCTTTTTCGTGAGACTTCAACATAGAACTTGGCCTCGCCAATTTTTTTTAAATAGGTAAAATAAAAAGAAAAGAAGTCATTTGGGTCGATTAACTGCGGTTTTCGTGTTTTCCATTGGAAGAAAAGCAAAAATAGCAATTTCTGCAATAAATGTCCGGTGACTTCCTCCTTCGAACTAGCTGACATCACCTCCCTTTATCACGTTACATTGCGATCTATAAAGGATAGACGATATTGCTATCAACCCATATCGCTGTTCGTTAAGCCTTCTTGAATGTTTGATCTAACCATGGTTCGTATAAAACGAACTCATCTCACCAGCATGTCTTTAGCAGCTTTTCCACTCGCCTAACGCTTTTCATTCTGAACATGCTTTTTTTGTTGTTTCATTTCAGCAAATTTCTCAGTGGAATTGACCATTTTTTCAGATGTTTCTTCGAAGGGGCGCTTCTAAGGAAGTGTTGTATGAAAAACCTCGAAAGAGGTCACTCAACCCCTCAAGCTGGGAGCTGTGATATAAACGGGGATAAAATGTTACAACTCCACTGTATAAATTAAATGTTTATTTTATTTTTAATTTTAACATTTACGGTCGCTTTCCGGTGTGGGGCGCTTAGTTTAGTGTGCTTAGTGCTTAGTTTTTCTAATACTTCTCTGACTTCGCATGGCCTATCTACTTCTTCGAAGGTAACTCTATTCTGCTTCATTTATACTTACTTGATAACATTAACCGTGATTCGGTGATTTGTTTCGGGTCTCTTCATTTAAACGACGTTAAGGCCATAGCCAAACAAACGAGGATCTCATAATTTACACATCCCGAAGGAATAGTTCGATCGCTCTGAGAAGGAATCTACAACCGGCCCTGTATACCTTCCCCGTGCAATGCTCCGCGTTTCTCATGTCTCCTCGATGTTCACTCCACGCGCCCCAGCATGTGTTCACTATTTTACCTTGTGTTGCTTTTAGATTTGGCACAAAAAATAACTCTCCAGTTTTTCAGGATAGTGGGGCGTGATGGTATTAGCTCAAGCTTCCTTCTCAGTCAAGCTCACAATCGCTAATGTATGTATTCTTTGAGTGAATTACTTTTTTTCACTCTGCATGTAATTTTCTCTTTCTTCTCCTAACGCTTGGAACGGCTTTGAATACTTGGACCGTTGTTTCTATCATGAATTAGTCTCTACAGTCCATACTCTCATCATATCTAAAACTATATGATTCTTCTTTTCCACCCTTTGTCGTTCTTATCTTACTCCAAACTATTGAGTTTACTAATAATTCAATGCATAGTTTGACGATTGCGTTAAGTCCCTTGTATGTCTTCTGAATGATGAATTTAAACAAAGATTTGTTCCTCTTGATTCATTCTTTTGAAGAGGCACAGATTTATTTAAGTAATTCTCGTTTGTCTCATTAGCAATTCTAATTTTGTTCAACAATCACTTCCCCCAATATACTAGTTTGCTCGCTGACCAGTATCCGCAAGATTAGTAGACTGAAATGTGTCTACATTCAATTTGTTGAATTTGGACGCCAATTTCAACCAGACTCGCGTTTATAACCTTATACGCGTAGCCATGAAAACGTTCTCTAAAAACATTGTGTTACTTGGAATGTGACCTATGGCATCTCACTCTGACCTGTCGGGTATTATTTTTGTTGTGAGACTGTTGATCACATTTCTAGGAATTTTCATGTGCTTCGTCCTCTTAGACTAGTTAATTGATTGACATCCCAATAGAAGACTGCAGGGCAAAAGAGTGGCTAAAGCGTTATTTTTCCAATAGATCACACAATTTGGGGTTCAATTACAGTGGACGGATTGTTGAGGGAATCATCACATTTATGATTCTAAATTTGGTGTCAGAAGTTTCAACATTTGATATGGTTGTCTTCAATCTGAGTTGTTCTGAAAAGGGATGGATCAGCGTTTGTGCACATGATCTTAGATGAGAAAATGCAGATTGTTTACTCGATCAAATGAAAAAACTCTGCAGACCAGGTCTCAATTTATCATGAAACGCTTATCATTGACATATGGATGGCTGCGCTTAGGAATGTAAATACGTAACGTGTGTAATTAGTTAGAAGAGCAAAGTCCCTCCCTTATGGAAAATAAAGCAAAGCAGGAGGTTGAATGCTGTAAGACAGTTGCTTCAAACATTGCTCTCCTGCTCAAGGAGGATTTAGAGAGTCCAGTGCAGTTGTTTCACATCATTTTGAGGGCAATACTACCTGAATGAGCATCTGGTGCTTGAGAGAAGAGGTATTTTGCACCCTATTATCACACGCTAATATTGAACTGCCGAAATCAGCCGTCCCTTGACTTTTTAAAATTCTTTTAGAGTCTGAAGAGTCCATGTGATTTTGATTTAATTTTCGCCAGCTTTTCTGCTGCTCTTCTGTCTTCTGATCTGTAAAAAAGTGGTCATAATCCTTTCGGACAGCAAAAATGTGTACAGAAAATGTATAGTTGAACCGTAAAAGCCGTACATACTTGTAAACTTTTGGTGAGACGCCACATGTATGTAGTATATTTTCCTTTTATATGCAGGGGCCCATAAATCCTATGCTGACTAAGGATATTAGTCTAGCATTAGTCTGAGTTATAGAACATTGACGATCGTGAAAAAATTGGCTAACATTGACGATCCGTTTCTTTGATTGATCCTTGCACGTCATCTTCCCTCATATCCGTTTCATTTGTTCCTAAAATAATATTATCAAAATTATCTTGCCCAAGCCGCCTGATTTATTGTCAACCCCTTGTCCTGATATTCTTCTAGTAAATGCCTGCCACTCTCAGATTTCTTCCCATTTTGTTTTTTCGTACATGATTACTCCTAAATACGATACGACCTACATAAGTGTTTACTTTTCCTTTTAAAAAAGTTCAATAAGTCACATACTTGATACAATTTGGGACAGTTTGCCACGTACCTGGTACTGACAATGTTAAGTTTGCGTTGGATCCTTTTTCGTTTGATTCGTAAATTAATGTAAATAAGGACGCATTGAGAGAATTTAGTGTAGGACAGTTTGAAATAATTCAAGTTGTTGAAATAAAAGAAAATTTCTCTGACGGAATTTCCCGCTAGCTGCCTCCAAATATTCCCCTGTGCAATCACTCCTCATTTCAAACTAAATTCTGAATTCTTCCCATTCCAGACTTCGTTGGCTGAAGAAGGCCTCTTCAATTCATCAGCCGCCTGTGAAGACGAGATCGGCCAAGCTCTTGAAGTCCTCCTGGCTCGCCCGCACGACGAAGACGTCATGGACGCCGCCAAAGCGTCAGGAAAAATGCTCTTTGCCGATCTACCGCCGGCTGTTAGAAAAACCAAAATTGACTCGATGGTACGTAACGTAAATATAGTGAGGACTGTAGATAAATTACCGGTTTTTATCAACTGTCTGTTCTTACTCGCAGATTGGGAAACTCAACGATGCCATTGACGCGGAGACTCTGAATCATAACGCACTTCAGAAAGAAGAACAGTCTTTGGACAATCCTGGTGCAAAGGCCAAAGTGGCTTTTTTGGCTGGTAAAAGTGAAGAACGGTTGCAAGCGCTCACTGTACTGATGTTGCACTGCTGCGCAGGTCTTCAAGATTATCAGGAAAATCGTAGTTGTTGCAAAGACGACAAAGAACAGAGAATATAGATTTAAATTTTTTTGTAATTAGTCGAGTAGTGGTAGCTTGAGGATAATGGATACATGTATAACTGTTAGGAATGGAGTCAATTTTGTACTCAATCCTGGTTGAAGTATTCGCTTGTTGGCAATTCCTGGAGGTACAGGACCATCAAATGCCCTCTTATTTTGGGGTATTGCTGCCCATCCATCATACCGCAGGTAATGTAGGAACCCTGCATCAACACCCCTAGGTATAGTATACACAATACTGTACCTTTAATTGTCCTGCGCCAAAAGATTGCCTGAGATTTTCCTCAACTGATGACACCAAGTACGACACTGAACAACCTCCCCGCTCTACAATTGCTCTTTCCACAAAAAAAATTAACATTCAATTGTAATAGTTACATAACCTGGTAGCCTTTCATGTAGTAAGTAGTAAATTTGCATCCGTTTTGTGCGGGTTCGTGTAGTTTGAATAACTTCTACGGTCGACCTTGAAGTTTATTTCGTCTTCCCCCTTCAAATTGATGGGCCTGATCATTATAACTGGCTGTTAGTAATCAGTAGCGACGTCTATAGTATAGTACGAGTTTGTATCCCCGTACTTCTTCACAAGCTGATGTGATCACAAAGCGTGGAACTTTCAACGGGGTCTTTCTTTAATACGTCACTCCCTGTACTGTAATCGTGATTTACGGGCCAAAAATTTTATTTTATTTTGAAAATGACGATATTTTGCAGTGCATAGTGATCCTTCCATTGTAGATCTGGGGTCAATACAAAATGTTATGAACAATAGACGCTCCTCAGCCGAAATTTCCCTTGTAGCGGATATTTTGAAGTCGTATATTTTAGCTGAGACATTCAATTTTAATCTGAATCTGCTGATTTGTTCCCTGAAATCAAGCAAATTTCAAAAATTTCCGGTAAAATATGGCTCGGCTTCAAATGATATTGAGTATGTACTCATGGTGTTTGTTTCGTGTAAATCTTTAGACCTATTTTTCTCAAAATGGAGTGAAAAATACGTACTTATGATGCGTAAAAGTGCTAAAATTCTTCCTAAGTAAACCCTGCACGTAGCGTTTCAGTTCGTTCAACTTAAAATTGCTTGTAAAGATCCCAAAAGTGACCTTTTTGACAGATTTTATCCAAGTCATCGTCCAAAATTGAGTGGACAAGGGCAAATAGGGCCGTCAAAAATCTCTGAAATCCATTTTAATTTTTAATTTTATTTTGACCTTTAACGGCTGAGGAGGACGATGGGTGTTGGAAAGACCTCGTATGAATTCTATCACACGCATATGTATTTCAGAAGAACGAACTTCACCGTTACTTTTCGTCTAAAAACCGACGCCTATTTCAACTTCTGTAACAAAAGAACGGAATAATAGTCTGAATGTTAGGTATTATCACGCGTACGAATAAAAGCGTTGTAGAATACGAATCTATGGCTTTCATAGTTTAAATAAAACCATTTACGTGGGCCCTTTGTACTGAAACAGCGTCAATTAAGTTCGAAAACGTAATAAAATGTGTGCTGCCACCCACGTTTTTGGAAATGAGCGTGTTTTTCATTTTTGAAAAACTAGTTTTACCGCAATATTTTGAATTTGAGTAAGTGTAATTTATATAATAGTTTCGACTTTTTGAAGATCAACTTCAACTGTACTTGGATAAAAGACATTGTTGCACGTGTTCTGTGTAATTTTACGTTCGAAGGCAATAAAATTGACACGTTGCTTCTAAGTAGGCTTTTAAATTTAAATGTGCATTCAATTTATGGCTGTAATTCAAATATAGGAAAACTCGTGTTTTAACTGATGAGCTATTTTCCTCTTTCTTAGCAGGTATTCGTAGTAAACATGAACGTAAAATTTACTGATTAGTGCTTAGCTAGGCGCAGTAAATAGTTAATTACACTAACTGGGTTCTGGCTGTCCTTTGAGCACTTGTAGGTGCATCTTTCAGCCACTGTCATGTCATCGATGAAGCCCTATCACATGTCAGACTGTCTCCCAACAGCCCTCAGATTAGTCAGTATTCGCATTGTGGAGATGTAAAAGATGTAAAGTTAACCTAACTTCTGGTTTTCACGCAGCGTCGTAGGTAAAAGAGTATTGTACGGTAGATGATAACGTGTACAGAAAGGCTTCATAGGCGCTGAAGAAGAATTCTCTAAGGAATCTTTTGAAGGTCTTCTATCAATGCAGTTTGGAACTCGCACGAACGGTTCCGGGCAGGGAACGGTTCCTACGTCTGACATTAGAATTTCCGGTTCTAGTTTGCAGTGCTTCTGAAATTAGAATTGATTGAGAACGGTTCTGCCAGAGTAAGACACAAATACTTAGAAATGATCACATGATGTCCAAGTTTCCGTGTATTTTGAACTCTGTGTATGGAATTTGTGACCTCTGTCGTTTTTGTCTCATAAAGGTGTTGAATAGTAACACCTACTAAGTGGTAATAGATTCTGAAACCGTTCATAGTTCTATTTACTCATTAGAACTAGAACTGGGGTTTTGAAAATCATTCAAATACTCAAACAATATTTGTGATTAGAGAAATAGTCAATTATCAATAGTCAACCTTCCTTGTCTATATGTTGGCTAATCCTGTTCCCATTCTTTAATCTCCAAGATTGCAGGGCAAAATCTGACATGTGGTATGAGCTTATTTGTGAATGTCCAGTGATTTGACGCTCTGCTAATTGTCCCTCTTGACTGCGCTCTAACTTTGCTATTTCCAAATTACGGCGCTTTATGTTATTTTTATTACTCTGAAAAAACATGGAAATTCCCACCTTTATACTGCCAAATCTGCCCATAATTAACAACATTGCATCATTTTATACCAACCATTACTTTTATTGAATTAATTTGAAGATCATTGAACTTCAATTCATTTTAAATATTTAAGTATCATTTAATTTATTAATCACAGAAGAAGTAGCGATATTATTATTTTGGAATACTCCCCACTCCTCTCTTATGAAAGGTTTTATAACCAGTGGGAAGGTTATAAAAAGTCTGCCATTGGGCTCTAAGCGGCCATCTTAATTTTCATTATAATCCTAACCTCACCCAGAAAGCCAAGCTTCTAGTGAGTATTCTTACTGCTGCTCTTGTTCAGTTGTTCAATGTTTTGCAGCAAACCTTTCAATGTCCAGATCTCAATTAAATTCTTCAGCCCCCTCTCAGACTAAATTACAATCAGTCCCATTTATATTTATACTTCCTCCAAAGTCTATTTGGCATAATGGAAATGGGAAATTTTGCAGTTTCAAATGGTATTGACAATAAATTCAATTTGAAATAAATATTTTCTCAGAGGGGCAAAGCTTATGCAGTATAGTCAATACATTGGAATTCCAAATTCCAAAACATATTATGTTTTAATTTGATGAAATAGTTCTCAATGATGCCTCTGGCAAACCCTTATTCAGTCTGAACTATGCTGAGCTGGTCATGTTGATGTAATATTTGTAGTTGTTATGAAAATTGTGCTTTATCTTAGAGTTAGCGCTTCCTCCGCCACTCGACTGTCGCTGCAGCGTATTTAGGTCGTGTATTTAATTATTAGTTGTGTAGAATACTCGTTCTTATTGATCGAACGATGAATGGAGTCCAACCTGGTGGTGTTTATTTCGTTGTTAAATTTGGAAATGCCCTCTGATAATAGTGCCAAGTACAAAAGCTCTTGTAATGGCTGACACTCCTAAACAGCCTAAGATAGCGGGGTTGCTATTTAATGATTTCCTCCGCTTGTGATTTTGGAAGTACTATAAAAACATGTTGTTTCTCAAAAACAATAAGACAAATCTTTATCTTTCATTTTTTATGGTATGGGTCTTATGTCCGTTCTGTTGCGCTTTATAACCTCCTAAATAGCTCATTTTCCTTAAGAAATGCAGAATAATCCACGTTATATTGCAATCTTGCGCAATGCGCTCATACACAATTTATATTGAAAACTCCCAAATATGTACCCAGCGAGGGGTAGATTGAGGGACAATCCGGCGGAGCCCTTTTACCTCTCAAGTCACATATCAACTGGTTTTGCTAATTTATTGAAAAATGTCAGTCTTTTACATATTGGGGAGTAACTTCTTTATTACTGGTATTTTATTTTTAATCATTTTTGTCGTTGAGAGACCGTCACCACCAGAAAGTCTCCATTCATCCACATTTCCACTTTACATCCCTTAAAGTATTTTCCGTGCACGTCTGCACCGATCATGTCCATGTCATATGTAATACATGACTCACCTACGATTCGTTCCTAATAATATTGGACTGTTAAAAAGTGTTTGCATTGCGCAGTGTTATTTACAGTTTTTTTAATTTTTGGGATGTTTTAAACTGTTATCATCTTCATTGTGATAAATCGTGTATTTTGAGACAAGACTCCTAATTTTTTGTTACTTGTATTTATTATTTTATCTAACTAGTCATTAAAGGCGAACACCATTCCGTCTTCGGTCTTGGGCAATATTACTTTATTGAATGTTATTTTATTTGAATATTACTTTATTCAATCTTTAGGTGATCGGTAGCTTAGCTATTTACATGATTGCTGTCAGCTTTTACACACGCGTTTTTATTTGTATTGAATGACTTCTGAAATGTCTATCAATTGGCAGTTATTTTATCATGCACCAAATAAATATACTTTTATTAATGTTCATTCATTCGTCGTTTATTTCTATATGGAACCCGTTCTTATTTTACCTCCTCCCTGTTCCGAGGTGTTTTCCTGTTAAAAAGGTCCTAATTTTTTAGAATTTGTGCAATGGTTTTTTACCACTGATAAGTATTGGTAGTTTTTGAAGTATTTGAACCAGCATAAATAAAACAAGGAGGAATTCGTGGAAAATTGAGATCCGAGGGGAAAAGCTAGTGGGTTTTGCCTTCAATGTCTTCCAAGAAACAGTAAATTGAGTGTTCTGAGAGCTCAATGTGAAACATGTAATGGCTTAGTAATCAGGCATGCAGTACAGCGATGCAAAGTTACGAGGCCATATTGGGTTTGATTACCATGGGAAACTGTAAATGTGCGACAGGACTCGTTTCAATCGATTCAGCGTCCAAAATTTATTGGACAAAATATCGCTCAAATATCAAAAACCAATTTTTACTGTAACTCTTCTTTCCACCGGTGTGGCGATCGATCCTAGACCCAAATCAATGGATTCAGCGTCAAAAATTTAATGGTAAATGGTAGGTGTCTCCACACGCCTAGGACTCCGAAAGTTTGGGCAGGAATAGAAAAAACTTTCACGTTTTTTGAAAATTAAATTGAGCATCTAGAAAGGCTGTTTTAGGTAAAATTTTGATTTGTTTCAACGCAGTAAGGCCTAATCTAGCATTGGCCAAATATCTATATTTAAACTTTTTTTTATGGGTTTCTCGAAAAGGGGCAAAGTGGACTTAGCGAGTTTTGAAACTCAACGCCTGAATTAGAGTTTGAAATTTTGGCATTTTTGGGGACGACTTCAAGCTGTGTTGATTCGGGTTCCCATCCCCACAAGCTGTAATCCACAAGTGGTTTTTAACTCGCTTGAATTTCGCACCGGTTTCCAAGGGAAATTACTCAAAAATTGTCCCACAATCTCTCATTCAACCACCGGGGACATTGTAGGTGCGTATTTAGGGCAGACAAAACGCAACTGCATTCTTCAGGAGAAGATCTAGTATTGTCAAACAAGTGAAGATGAAGAAAAGAGGGATTCATAGTAAAAATGACAATATGAATTTCGCAGAAATGAGGAAAAATAAGCATTTAGTTCACAGAACAAAGAGTTGGAGAATCGAGGAGACCATAGAGAATCGTTCCAATCGATTCAGCGTCCAAAATTTGGTTGAAAATGGTACCCCACACGCCTCGGTACCTACCCGAACACACATTCGAAATGGGTAGACAAATACCCATTTTGACCCATAACCTCTTCCGGTGGACGCCAATCGTTCCAAGACCCGTCTCATTGAATTCAGCGTCCAAATTTTAGTCAAAAATAATACCCCAAAAGTCAACAATTTTGGGCCGAATCGGAGTGATTGACTTCTCGCATGAAAAAATAGGTTAATTATGCAAGGAATAACCAATCAAAACGAACCATTGGTAAATTTATCATTATTATTAACTTAAAAACATTATTAAACACAGTTTTAAAACCAATTTAAACTGCATTTTTAGACAACCCTTTTTGTATAAATATCTTTAAAACAGTGGTATTAACACTTGTTTAAAACAAATTGTTAAAACAATACCAACCCTGCTACGTTCAGTTAATAGGTTTTTCACGTGTTGATAGTGGTAATCACGTCCTTGTTTGAGCTGCTGACTATTTATCAGATGCGGAAGCGCCGTCAATAAGTCCGTTGTCCTTTGTTTAGATGTACCTCGTTATAATGCGTCGATATATATAAATGTTGCGTGGGTAGAGAAATAATACGACGTCAGAGCTGAGTCAGTTCTCATTCGCAAAGATCTATCAACAGCTCTTCTTGGAGACTCCATCAACGGCTATCCAAGTCAAAAACTTGATCGCGAATTGAAGTAAAAGGCCCTTTTGAGAAAAGTCTTCTACATACACTCAGAATAGTCAAAATTATCACGTAATTATTCCTGGAAATTCCATCAATGGTTATTTTTTTTATCAGAATTGGCCAAAATGTTGACGTAATTATTCCTAGAGACTCTATCAATGGCTATTTGAGTCAGAAGCACAATTGCAAATTTATGTAACAGGCCTTCTGAGAGAAGTCCTCAAAATAGACTTGGAATGGTCTCAATTACCACACAATTATTCCTGGCGAATCCTCCAACGGCTATTTTAATCAAAATTGGTCAGAATTATTATGTAATATTCCTGGAGACTCCATCAATGGCTATTTGAGTCAGAAACACGATTACAAACTTGAGTGAAAGGCCTTCTGAAGGAAGTCCTCAAAACAGAGTCCGAAAGGTCAAAACTATCATGTAATCATTCCTAGAAACTCCATCAACGGCTATTTTAATCAGAATTGGTCAGAATTATAATTTAATTATTACTGGACTCTATCAACAGCCTTTTGAATCATAAACACGATTGCAAATTCCAGTAAAAGGCCTGGAGGATCGAAACCAACTCAGAATGACCACAATTTTCATGAAACTATTCCTAAAGGCTCTGCAACTAAAATAGTACTGTACATAGTTTATTTTGGGCCAAATTTGGCTAGTTCATACACTTGCGCTAACGAAATGAAATGAAAACGCGCGGAGTATCTGTTCCATCTAGCTATAGTATTTGCTTTAAATTCTGTCTTTACTAACCTAACTAATACCTTTGTGACATCATTGAAACATATTGAATTCAATGGAATGAATTATTTTTTGACAAATACCTTAGTTATATAACGTATTTATGAAAGGAAGTAGGATATATTTGTATTATATTGTTCTTAGGAGGTACCTGCCTTAAGATGAAATAACATAGAGAAGACATTGCAGTTTAAAGTGGCTTATCCTGCTCGTATTATTCTGGTTATACGTTGTTCATTACTTCCGACTGAACCAAAACTGAGTGTTTATATGCAAAAATAAATAATACATTAAAAACCGATTAAAATTCCTTTTTAAATTTCGAATAGAGCGGGACGACGAAGGTTAGCTTCTACATAGGTGACTAGCGATAGCCAATCATTGGTTGTACGTGTATGAAGTTTGTGAGGGTTGCGTTTGTTTGTGTCGTTTTTAAATTTATTATCGTAGTATTTAAATGTATCAGTATGCAGTGAATACACGAGAGAAACAAACGGATGTAATATTGAGTTAGCTTCGGATTGTGTTTCCCCAGACTCGTGTCTCATTTTTGTGGCGTCACGTCCCGTTATAACCCCCAAAACAACATGGAAGCCTGTTAGCTCCGTTCTGCTGTATTCTTTCGTTTCCTTACATTTTTCCTGCATTGATTTTGATTTTCCGAAGTTAATTTCGTTAGTTTTCTAAAGTAAATTAAATTCGTTACGTTGTCGAAGAGTTTTCGCGCCGATGTCATGTGACCCGAACCCTCCCTGGGACGGATACTCGGAGCCACGAATATTTTGATGCCGTACCAAGAAAGGAAACTCCGACTGATATGGTGGGTTGCTCCAATTAATTAATTTTTTTTTGTTTTCTACCCCAATGTTTGGGCCGCCGAGGCGTTCGATGTTCCACAGTTTCCGGTCGGTTTTGTCGTAGAATTTCGGCGAATTTAATTCGCGTCGTGACGAACGATTCGAGTCAGTTTTTAGTTGCGAATGTCACTTTCTCTGGTCGTCCCCTAAGGTAGGTGCCCCCTCGGAATAGTTTGAATCTCAATGAATTCCGTATTTTTATTCATGATAATTTTTCCGCCGATCCTCGCCTTCTTTCGGACACTTTTCCAAGTCGTTTTACGCTCAAATTCACTCACATCACCTTTCCTGTAATTTGTAAATATCGAATCATTTCAGCTATTTTTTTACTCCGCTAAAGCTATTTTAATTTTCGCTATCGCTCACTCCTCTATCGTGAATATTATCCTTATAATGTCCTCTCATTCCGACCCATTGCAAGGACATTTCATTTCATTTTCTATCTTTTCGGTGCTCGGTATTTCCGCACCGCTCGTCTCCTTCTGGCGTATTTTTATTCTCCTTCGACCTTTTCCCACCCGTTATGAATCTGCTGAAACTCAAACCACCCTCCGGAAATCAAACAAGAACACAAAATTGGATGCCACTAAACAAGTTGATGTTAACATCTACATACCCACTAATTACAATTTCCTCATCAACTATGAACCTCAAATTTTAATACAAGAACCTCATGACGATCCTGATATCACAACTATGTGACTAGATTCATTCGGCGATGCAATAAAATTATGTCAATTTTCACGATGAATCGGAAACTGTGAAAACTAGGTGGGCAGGAAGGCAAGTGTAACAGACTTTCTCTGACCCTCATACATTGCGGTCTTTCACTGATTATTTCCCTTCCGTGGATTGATGATGAGGAACGTAGAATGTAATGGATTTTCACACCTACCTGTTTGATTCGTGGTGACCACACACGGTTTTTGAGCCCAGTTGGATTGCCCGAATCTTGCAAAATATCCTACAGTACTCGACAACCGTGCAAAATTCGCTGCAAATTCTTTCACAGGGGTTGGTTATTCCTCCGACCAGAAGCAAGTTGTCTCATTTTACTAGATACAGCTTCCAAAATTTAGTCTAAAAACTATACTACATACGCCTAAATCAACCAAAAATCTCGAAAATCCATTTCATAAAACACGTTTTGACCCCCTCCTCCAAATTTTGTTCAATCGGGCTGAAAATCGAGGACCAACTAAAGCCGAAAACGGGTCCCTGACTGAAATTTCAGATTTTTAGAAAATTTTCTACTAGGAAAATCGGCGTGGACGGCTGACGGCGTACAGCTGACAGACTTTTGCTTATTTTGATCTGAAATGCTGAGATAACAATTTTGGGACAAATCGGAGAGATTGACATTTTGCATGTAAACATGAGTTGATTTTCATGGAATAACTGAGACCTACTTCTCATGAAGAGATGGTTCATTAAGAGATTCGTACTCGAGTTGCTGTCTATCATAAAGGAATTAGTCAGTAACACGATTGTAAACCCTTAATGAATAGCTATGGCCGAGCACAAAACCTCTCATGCCCCATTTAATGTTGAATATTGGTTTTCTTATTCAGTAAACAATACATATCTATGCACCAGTTGATTGCCTATCTTCGTATGATATAGATAGATAGATAGATACAGGCCTTTATTTACAAATATCACCGTAAAATCAACGCATTAGAAAGGCAATAACTGGCATAGCATCTATTGTCGTCAGCCAGGAGTGTAGACCTATTATGATATGCTCAACATATTACAATATATTACTTTCCCTCTTACAACCCCTCTTTGTATGATACTAAAATTCATCACAATGCGCATATCATTTGCCTTAAAATGACCCTTACTTACCTATTAGGAAGAATTTCCTTGTTGGTCAAGATGAAATTCTCTCCCCCTCCAGTGACACTAATTTAAGTACATTTTAATTGAGCACAAATTTTGTGCTAGTTAGGTTGAGGGTATTTGATGTCTCATGTTAGTGTTTCGTTGTATTATCGTAATAGTATCTGCCTAACGAGATATCAATGCTCTGTGCGATCAAATGCAGACATTACTTACAATCATTATTCAATTATGCACAACCTAAAATTTCCAGTAGCGTTATTTAAAAAAGCTGGAATTTCTTCCATAGGGGTTGGTTATTCCTTGGATCAGGAGCAAGGGGAGCTCACTTCAATCGATTCAGCGTCCAACAATTTAGTGGAAAATGATACCCCAAACGCCTAGGTCGCCAAAAATATCAAGAATCCGTTTTTCAAGGAAGAAAGTATTCAGTATTTTGTCAAGTACCTATTCTATTTGTATTTTGTTCCGTTTTAGAGGTGAAAATAATCGTTGTTGAAGTCAGAATAGAGAATAAGAAAATAGAGCAAAAATAATGGGATTTCCCGGGAGCCTTCTCCTCTCTTCACGAAAGATTCCAGAGTGGATTATGACTCATCGGTATAATCCGCTTTCAAAAATGATCATTCAACATCCAGGATACGTTTCGATAAAGACGAACCATTGACGGAAGCTTTTTCGTGTTTATTTTTGAGTTTGCAACGCATCAGAGGCCTCGTTTTCCATTTAATTTTAAAATAGGAGATGCTCCAAGTCCAAAATTTTCACTGCATTCGAGAGTTTCGAAACAATTTTAGTTCAGTAGCACTGTTTTCGGAATTTCCTCGTTACGGGAATCATTTTCACAATTTTGATCCAATTCAGTTCAAATTTGGTGAAATGATGCTATTCTGCTGGTGAAGGAGGTCTCATAAATTCAACACTGATTGATAAAATGTACGTTCGTAAGAGTCATTGTTCAATTTTATAGATTTTTCAATGACATTTTCAATTCTAATGACCTTTTTTTGGTCGGTTTAGGTCCAAAAAATGGAAATATCTGTCCAACTTGGTCCCTTATTGATTTCAAACTCGGTGTTTACTCGATTCCAAATTTGATCCGGAAAGCAGTTTGATCTGGCTGATTAATAGGAAGACATACAATAATTTAAAGGAATAAATGTTCATATTATGCTAAAGTCTTGATAAGTGGTGGTATCCATAATGGGATTAGAGCCCCTTCCATCTCAATTCTTTTTGCAATCCTGTGAAATGAAAATATTCCACCACTGGGGAGAAAATGATTCGGTAAGTTTATGATCGTGTTGCTGGTGAATTCGTTCAATAAACAGCAACTTTCTTGGGAAGTTTCCATGCTGCAAGCTGATTCTAAAAGCTGTTCTATTGTGTTGAGGAAGTAAATCTTAATTTTCTGAATTTGGTTGGTTATTTTATGTTTTCATGCCAAAATTCAATCTCTCCGAATCGGCCCAACATTTGTTTGTGGGCGTTTCAAGATGTCTGGATCAAAATAAGCAAATGTCCGTCCGCCGTCCACGCCGATTTAGGTAGTAGAAAAATTTCTAAAAATCCGAAATTTCGGTCAGTGATCCGATTACGGCTGTAGATGGTCCTCAAAAACTGCCAGTCTGATCAAACCAAATTTGGGGGAAGGTAGGGGTCAAAATGTGTATTTCGAAAAATGAATTTTCGAGGTTTTTAGCGATATAGGAGTGTAGGGTATCATTTTCCACTAAATTTTGGACCCTGAATTGATTAGAATGAGTCTGCATGCTCCTAGTTCGATGTTTATTTTCTGATATGCCCCATGCATCACTCCAATTGGCAAAAGGCAAAATATTGTTTCTAATTTTGGATTTTTCTTGACTATGTTTCAGGTTCTCCATGTGATCGTTTGATTGTGAATAATGCTGAATGAGCATCTAGCTTTGTCATGTCTGGGGAAGGTGGGACAAGTTGTGAAGTGGAACTTGTCAGCTGTAGCTTAAGCGAACTTTCGTCTTGTTTGTGCTACCGCGATCCAACCGTCGAAGTGGGTTCGAGCCGAAGGAAGAACGGAACTCACGCTGTCGACATCTCCCCGGAAGATTTGTTCCTCGCTGCCCAAAGGGCGGTATTTAGCCGGAAACCGACTCTAATCGATCATTTGATCTGTCGAAATCGAATCGCCGTCAGAATGGGTCCGAAGAAAGTTAAGACGACCAATAATGGCGGCGTCAAGCGGAAAAGAGAATCCGATTCCGCGGGGCCGTCGAAGAAGATGAAAACCGTGGCGTCTGGTCAGACGGCAAAAGGGCGAAAAGGCAACAATTCAACAGTCCGTCCGATGAAGAAGACGAAAATGAAGGAAGAAACCGGATCAAACCGCTTC
This sequence comes from Cyrtorhinus lividipennis, assembly GCA_019603395.1. Classification (NCBI taxonomy): domain Eukaryota; kingdom Metazoa; phylum Arthropoda; class Insecta; order Hemiptera; family Miridae; genus Cyrtorhinus; species Cyrtorhinus lividipennis. The sequence goes on from CM034004.1 coordinate 12,673,903, forward strand.
TCAACTAGGATATCCCTGAGCAAAGGCCGTTGCGGCCCGTTGACTCTCCGCAGCGGGAAGAAAATGGCTGATTTGCTGAAGAAGAAGCGAATGAAAGCTGCCAAAACAGAAAAAGACAACGCTGCTCTAAGCGACACAAACGGCGTCAAAGAAGAAATCAACAAGAAAGAGGCTGGTGCGAAGAAATCCCCTCCCATTAAGAAGTCCGTCGCAGCCCTGAAGAGTCCGCTTCTGAAGAAATCCGGGACCAAATCCGACGCCGAAGGGAGCACCACGTCGGAGAGGACGACAGTACAAAACGAAGGCGAAGTCAAAAAGAAGCGAAGACGTAAACGTTGCTCGATGTCGTGGGTCAACAAGACCAAAAGGAAGAAGAAAGAGTGTGAAACACACGACGGAGTTGAGCCTTTTTCAGAAGACGACGATTACGAAAGTGGCCAAGTGTCGGACACGTCCATGTTGTCAATCGCCACGCAAGACAGTTCAGCTCGTGTCTCGTTTGAGCCCAAAGAAGAAAAACCCGCTGTAGACAATTTGAAACTCGAGAAAACCCTCACGGCAGGAGTCAAAATTGATGCGGAAGTTGTCAAAGGCGAAGAGAGCAAAGTAGAACCTGCTGAATGTATAAAGGAGATGAAAAGCGCAGAGTTGTGACAACTCAACCGGGGATGCTGTGGCTGATGAGCAATCAGTTGTGGATTCTCCTGAAGAGAAAAAACCCGTGGTTGAGTGTGTGGCTGAGGGGATGAAGCCGTTGGTGGTGGCTGAAGTGCAGAAGTTAGCCACGGCGGCTTTGCCATCGACTGAAATGAACGCGAATGTTGTTGTTGAGCTTTCGAGTCCTGTGAAGGAGTCAATTGCGGAAAAAGCAATGGCTGAAGAGAGAGACAGGCCAGATGAGATTAGCAAGAGCGAAGTAGATGGCGATTCAGTTCCAGCGATTAGTGATTCTCCCGTGCTTTCTGCTCAAGGGGACAATAGCGTCAAGGAGGACGTCCAGCAACTCAAAGCTGACGTTTCTGTAGAAGAAGACCTCAGCGAAGGCCTCGTCATAACCAAATGCGAAAGCCTAGCCAACACTCCGCTCGAAAAGACTGTTCTTAACAATGTGATAGGAAACTCTCAGTTGGTGGACGTGAAGAAAGAGATCAAATCGTCCGACGAGGGAACGACCGAAGTGCCTGCCGAAGTGCCTTTGAGCGAGAGGGACGGCGTTCAAGAGAACGGCGAGGAGAACGACTCCGAAGTGAAAAGAGACCCCGACTCGACGACTTGCGACATCCCTCGTGGCCTCGACGACTCCTTCGGCGATTTGACGTTGTACGTCTCCGAAGAAGACCTGACTCACAGTAAGGAGCACGAAGAAGGTTTGCCGGACTCGACCAATCTCTCCCAAATGGAGTCTTCGACAGTTGACGGGGAGCATCTCGGCGCCGCTCAGCCCGTCAAGACTGAATTGCTTCTGCAGCAGTTCGACGCTGTTGGGAAGTCGGAACCGATGGAAAATTTGACTGAAGAACAGAAACAAATGAAGGAGTCCGTATTGCAGGCGCTTGGCCTCAAGTCGCTGTCCAGCGCCGCCGGGGAAGTTCCTGAAGAGAAACCTCCAAAACGGTGAGTTGTCATAATTTATATTTTACCTACCCTTATTTTTGTTTAAATTGTATTGCATTATTGAAGAAAATTTAAAAAATGACAATTTTCTTCTTTTTAAGCGCAGCTCAAGCCTTCATATCAGATAGAAATCATTTTTATACCGACGATAGAGATCAAAACTAGAAGCCATTTTCCTTCATATTTTCGTAATATGATCCCAGCCTACTCTGTTTATAAAATTCAAATAAATTCCTCTAATTTGTTATAAAAATACTCCTTTTTTCTCTGGAAACTGAACAATTTTATTGAAATTTGACGGGCATCTGCAATCAAACTCCGCGGTAACTTGATGACTGGCGAGGGATTAGTTTGGTTAGTAAGTAATAGAATAGCTTATGCTCTTATCCATCCAACACTTGAACATTTCAATTGGGCAACCTAATTTTTACCTATTTTGACGCCATCTAGCGGTTGTTTGAAAAATAAAACCGTGTTAAGCCCCAAGTGAGATACATGAAATCGCATTGTTCTTCAACATTAACGCCCCTTTTCTCAAATTCAACTCAGCTTTCTTCAGACCAAGTACTGTATATAATATAGACCAAGTATAATAATTCTGGGTACCCATCGAAAACAATACACAACCTCCACTGCACTTGGTCGGAAGAAAGATAACATAGGCATTGCAGATGTCAGTGAAGCGAAAAAATTGCCCCTTTATCCACACAACCCGATGCAGCAGGGAGTTTTAGGAGGTTTAATTATAGAACTAAGTATAATTATAATTATATTAATTTTAAAATATTTAATTGCTATAACATTCCTTTTCATTATATTCATTTCATTTCATTTTTGATATGAATAATAAAACGGTCCGTTATGAGTTCCTATTACTACGTGAGCAATGTTTTTCAAGGGCTCGTAATCTTTTAACCAGTAGAAAGAAGAAGAAGAAAGGAAGTTTATTATAAACAAATCACAAGTACATTTTAAATATGTCATTACAACAAACCATACGGCTTGGTGTAACCGTCAGCCGGAAGTACGGGTCTTAAATATAATGGAAGACATGTGGGAGTAAATTAAAAGAATTCGACACAGAAATCAACATCACTATAGGGGTGAATTGAAATTTGAGAGGAATGGAACTCAATTGGGTGGGCGAAAAGAAGCGAGACCCTGCAGCAGTCTAGTTATGGATTTGGGTCAGCCTGAACCGCCAAGCCAGCTCACAGAATTTTGCGACCTTTGTACATTCACTGCCATCTAAGAGCCTCACAACGTCGTCCCTTGGGAGGTTGTAGGAAGAAAAAGTCGGCAAGCGAAGTTCTCAAAGTCTCGGGCAGACGCAGAGGATGGTCTGCCCATGCTGCTGAAATGGTCTGGACTGAGATTGCACAAGGGACACGGCACATCCCCCGTGTCCACCGAGTAGGGCTTCCATTTCAAATCGACTAGTTCTCCGCGAACCTTGAACAGCCAGCACACTGTTCGAAAATGGAGTCCATGGTTTGCATTGAAGCTGGCACATTTGAACTGGCGGTTGAGCTCTGTACAGGGTGAAGTTCTCCGATACGAGGACCCTGGCCCACCCTCCTTTCTTTTCCCGACGAAATCCCTCAAAATCTGTGCCGTCTCGCTTCTGAGAGAGCTTTCATCGAAACTTTTTTGCTTGAATGGTCCGTTATGAATTCCTATTACTGCGTGAGCAATGTTTTTCAAGGGCTCCGTAATCTTTTAACCAGCAGAGAACATAAATAAAACTCGTATTCATGGAGGAAACACAATAAGAATGCGTCTGGTGCTGAGTTTTTCTCTTATTTTTCAACGCGCTTCAGCGACGGTGCCCTGCACTCAAAAATTAAAAGTGACCAGTGCATTTTGATTTGATGGAAATTTTGTCTACTTTAGTTTTGTAGATAATGAGAAATTCAGTAGGCTGAATATTTTTCAACTTATAAGGAATTTAGTGGAAAAAGTCCGAAATTTTTAGGGTTTCTTGCGATTTTTATTGTGAAGTCTTAATTATCATTGTTATTTATTATTATTATTAATTTTGTTTTTGCAAAATTCAGATTCGGATTCAGCTTATCGAAAAACATTGGAGCCCGTCAAGAAAGCTTCTACCCCACCTTTTTTTTCATTGAGATAACTACCATTCAACTGAGTTATGCGCTCATACCTACGTTTTTGCCATAATAAGCCCGTATCAAAGCCAGAGTATCAAAGAAAGAGGAATTTAAAAATAACCTATTCATTGTACAATTTCAATAGCGTTTGAAAAAATTGATTTTCAACCCTCAAAACAAATCGTATTATTTAATTTTGAATCCTTTTTATTTCAGTTCGGACGGATACACGGGCACGTTGAAGGCTGTGATCAAACTCAACCGTACCGGGGATAAAAAACACATGGTGTACAAAAGATCTGAAAGCGATTTGGCCTCTTCGAACAAATTGGAGTATCGAATCTGCTCTGAGGTGAGTTGGCTTTTGTTGGCGACCTACGTTCGGTGATAACCGAGTTTTTAGTGTCGAAAGACTACGATAAGCGAGGCAAAAAGAGTAAAATGTAAAAAAAAATCGTCATGGCCGAAACTGCGCATGCGCCAAAGCAATATTACTTCTAATAAAAAAAAAGCATTGTCATTGTCGCTGTCGTTGTGAATTC